>CAAKHC010007556.1:0-48636 GCA_901007825.1 Macroramphosus scolopax | reverse complement strand
TTCAGGGGGCGGTGGCATTAACCAGAAAAGCACTCAGAGAGCACAAAATCTCCATCAAGGTCCATGTAAAAAACACTTCTTGTGAAAATGATTGGGTTCTTCCTTGGCCAATGCTGCAGCCCTCTAACAAGTGTGATCAACATCAGCCAGGTGGTTTTTCCTGTGGTCCTCCTAACAAACAAAGTCTAGAAATATATAACCACCTTGGCGGATGTAAGCAATGTGCATGAGAGTAAGGTTGCAATGGATGATCCACACTCAAACCTGATCAATGATTAATTACCATCTGAAAATAAATGTTGGCTATGTTTAATTTAACATTGTTCAAGGGAAGGGGAGTTCAGTGGGTGTCCTCTTATCTTAATCCTTATCATCGTAGTATTTTGTGGGGTTCAACCAAGTAGACTCACTGAAATGACATGATATAATTTATACTGGTTAATCATGATGAATGTTGTGCGAGGAAAATCACATAAATTATTCGAAAAATTACATTGAATGGGTTTTACTTTAGTATCTTTGAAAACCGTAATTATGGTTTCTTTAGATTTCTTTTACTATTAATATTTCAGAGATGAAATATAGTCCCATTACTGGGTTAGGAATTAAATGTGTAGCTTCTAGTAAGATCCTCGTTAAGAACAACTGCACAGGAGCCACTTGATGATGTCTGGGGATAAATAAAACTGAAGAGGTCTGCGATAAAAATTCTCTACTTACCTTTATAACCGGGTTTAACTGCCTGTCTGATTTGTCTGTGTTTCTTTTATGAAATAGGTTTAGAGACCCTTAGTTGTACATCAAAGTACCACTGTGTCGAGTTAAGAGATAGTAGATAATTCCCTGGTTATTTTAAAGAAATTATTTCAGAAGTTGTTTTACCTACAACTTAATGGTGGTGAGATCATTCATGTGTACCTTTAGATCCCGTTGCCTGTCAAAAAGACAGACTGATTTCATACACATGAATTAACACAAGGAATTGCCAAGGGCCACGAGCACAACGACAACTATTTGCTGATAAAGCAATAAGATATAAAACACTTTAACTGGCTTTGGGAGTGTTTTTGTCGTGAGTCTGTAGACAAACTGTGATAATGAGATATTGTCCCTCTTGGACACGGGGCTTTTTAGGAATAATTAAATATTTAGCCTTGAAGGTTTAATCAGCCTCTTGTGTCATTCACAGCCACAATAAGTAATGCATGACATAAAACCAACAGAGAGTCTACCACTTGAATGCCCTACTAAACTATCCGTGCTGCTACCTTGCTGTGCAATATGTGAACTGGCCCTGCTAAGCAGTTTGCCGAGACAGTCTGCTCTTTATCTTGGCAAGCAGCCTTCCACCCGACCTATTGCAAATGACCACCTGCACATGAATTCCACTGCCCTGATTCTGAGTTTGACAACAATCATGTTTTACATTTAACGTGTAGTAAGATTGCACGAGCTCACTGCCCTCGCTCGATGTAAGCCATGGTCCTGTGCATCCCCTGACTGTATTCATTGTGTCACATTGCCCAAGGCCATAAGACTGTGTGGGTTTCCTGTAGACCAGAGACCAGCGATATTCATGCACAGAACATCATACCTCATAGTGTTGTCAACGCATGACATTTGTGGTTCTACAGCGCCGTGTCAGTGTTACAACTTGCACTGTCGGTACAGAGACAAAGAAATCATCTGATCGCTGCTGTCTTTGACTCTGACCAGATGTGTAATAAACTGAAACTTTATTATCAATATTTTCTCTGAAGTTTTCTGGGAATGCTTTCATGCCTTTAACAATGGAAAGTTGACAATGAGGGGGTAAAACGTGACATTGGACCAGGAACATCACAGTTCGGGATCATTGGCTTTGCCCCCAGGCCTCCCACTTGAACATTAAAGGGGTAGTCCACCTAATTTACACGTCAAGGCCATATCGCTCATTACACATACTACTTAAACTAACCTAAATGATGTACTCATGATTATCATCTCAGTCTATTTGCAACAGCACTTTACAGATGGTGAAGGATACGGCGCTATTGTGTATTGCTATTCTGTCAATACACCTTTAAACACCCGAAGATTTACTGAGATTCCTCACTCCCTCTCAGTCAGTGGAATAATGATTTGCCAGTAGACAAGAAATATCTGACAACACAAATCCCAAATGCTGGAATCTAAAATGTATGCTCAGTCACGTTATCCAAGAAATGATCACGAGACTAGGAAACAATGATAGAGGTTTTCCCCTTAAGGCTTTTATTGATCACTGTAAATCTTTATTGATTCTGTCACTGTATGCATTATACAAGAGGAGTACTGAACTGCACAGCGGTACACTATCACGGGTATACGTATAGCTATCTTGTATCATTTGTAGACATGTAACAAGAAACATTTCTGTTATTAGAATTTCATTGAGTGAACTACATGAGAACCAAACTAATTCAGTATAATACAACAGCCTTGCAGTAGGTTTACCCTTGACGAGGATTATAATGAAGTGTAGATTTGTTGCCAGGATGTTAGATTTTCTGCATCGGTTTTATCTAGGTGTACCTAATAAATTGGCAGGTGTGTGTACAAGCTACATAAAAACAGGAATATATAATCTGAATTTGTTGTGAAATATATATAACTATTTAAAAGCCAAATCATTGCTTAAAGTAGAAGACTGAGTGTAGCAAGTAAACATCTAACATCCTCGCTTAACAGTCACTCTGCAATTATTTAGAGATCATAAGAGTCCTCATCCATTATCAAGATTTTGCCTTCCCAGCTGAATCAGCTCTGGCCCTTTCCTCTTTGCCATGCTCTCCCTGGAAGAGGTCTGACTCGATCCAGCCGGGTTCCTGAGAGACCTTGACATAGACATCCTCGTCCGCCTCCACGACCGTGTGGATCCGCTGCTTCACACCTTTTGAGAGCCATCTGGGCACAGGCGGCTTTTCCCCGGGGTTAGTGCCCTTGTAAATGCCCTCCCCTTTGAGGAGAGAGATCTTGTACTTGTGGTTGGGACAAATTATGCACAGCTTGCCATCTAATTCCTGTGCAGGAAGAAGGATCGGACATTTAGGTCATTTTGGCCCTTTGGCAGGCCATTAGCATAACATTATATCATTTATGCATGCTTGATTTTAGTTGCAGTATTCCTCAGCTATTTAGTTTGCTCTAAGGATTTTAACTACAGTTGATAGAACCTGTGAGAGCAGACAAACCAGAAAAAACAATATCTTAAGTCAGATGTAAACCTTACCTCAATGTCTCCATTCTGCAACATTCCCCCAGCATCTGTTGGAGGGGTAGACGGTAGTGTAGTTTGGTGTCAGCATATTGCAGAATAAGCACACAAACCGTTTGCTGACTGAACATAATTTAGACGTGTTCTATGCAATAATGTCCTGCGAATTGCAAAGAAAGGCTGTCTAGTGTTAATTGCCCCATCACTGAGCTTTTTGAGCAGCGACTTATGTTTGAATTGGTTCTGTGAAAGACGAAATGTCAAAATCTAATTATCACACTGAACAAAAATACAAATGTAACACTTTTATTTTTGCCACCATTTCCAATATGTTGTCAGAAATACGCCAAAGACTTGTTCTGTGTCATCAAGGATGTGTTTTCTCTCATATTCTGCCACAAATTTGCATAGTGAGCATTTATCTTTGCCAAGATAATCCATCTCTTGCACAGGTGCAGCCTATCAAGATGCTGATTAAAAGTCACGATCACTACACAGATGCTCCTGATGATGAGGTCAACACAAGGTCAGACCACATCCTCAAGGTTTCTCCCATCACCATGCCACAAATGTGACAAGTGAAAATAGATTGGACGATTGCCATGCTGTCGCGTCTGCAAATGTTCTTTTTCTAAATAATAAAACGCCTTAGAAGTCTGTTCCAGCGGTTCGGCCAATAGCTAACAGCTACTCATGCAGCTGATGAATCGCGCATTTTGAACAACTACAAACAGAATTCGCAAACCAACGGGGAGACGATGACGTACATGCCTGTCGTCCCCAAAAAGGTCTTGACTAGATTATAGATAACGGAGACTAATCAGCTGAACTCTTGCATGCTGGAGATGCCTCCTCTTCACAGATAAACCCCGTATTCACCTCTGTCATACACACAGTAGGCAACGTGCATGTTGTTGTGTAACGAGAAAGTTTAATGTTAAGGTTTTCTGCACATGGTGCTGATAGAGTTATGGTTCGGAATGTCTTGAACCTTGGACACAGCTGCAGATCATGAAAAGGAGATGAATGCAGTTCAATACCAGGTTTAAGTTCTGTGTCCCATTGTTTTGCCCTTTGTCTGTCTACATGACCCCAGACATGCCCCCTATTCAGCATTTAGGGGAAGTTCTAGTCCGCCAAACACATCAGCATGTTCCTGCCTCTGGAGTATCCAGGCAATAACCGCACAACTCTTGTGAAGGAATGAGACAACATTCCACTAACCATCACTAATCTCAACATTCCATCACCAATCTCTATCACTCCAAAATGCAAACTCGCAAATGGTGGTTACACACACTGTCAAGAGGAAAACTTAGTAGGACTGACCCCTCTGTTTTTGTGCTGAAAATGTGCATTTTGTTGTATCTTGGTGCTCATGTACCCAAATTATGTGGTTCATATTCCTTAATGACAAGTTAAAAACATATTTGGAAATCTCCAGTGATTCATTTATATTTTTGTTTGTGTATTTACAGTGTATTGTTAGATAATGTCCAGTGGCCCATAACAACTTTGTATGTTATGTTCAGACTTGCAGTGAAATCACTCAGAAGAAGCAGCTTGTTTTGTGTTCAGTTTGGCAAGAAGAGCACTCACGATAGCAGTAGGAGTCAATAGCATAGAAACCATCCTGGTGGATGATCAGGATATCCCGACCCTCTAATGTTCTGAAAGTGCGCTTTGCTTTAATCAGTTCTTCTCTTTTCCCCACAAAATGAGGCCCTCCTGGCTTGTCCTTCTCCTCCATGACCATATGAAATTCTGTTAACAGTGAAAGCAGGGAATGTCACACTTTATTATTTGTTATATGTAATCACCTCCCCTTACATTACTACAGCGTATGATTTGAATTACATCAACTATCACACTATCAAACACACATTCCGGTGCAGTAAACATACTGCATTTCAGGCTGAGAACTTCAACTAAAATCTTTAATACACATGAAAGTGGAATTTTGGGTTTGTCACAAGGATTACTGTGTTGGCACCTCCTATCACAGCTGTCAGCTTAAACTAAATCCATAACACCTCCATAACATTCAAGCTCAGGAATCCAAGTGAAGACATGTCTTGGTACTGATCAGTTGCACCCCAAGCACACTCAGACTAGCAATACAATATTTGTCTCAACGTTAAAATTAACAAGCCTGTCAATGAGTAATAAATCTTCATTAGATTGTGCCTATCTATATGTGTATTTTTGTTTTATGTTCCCCAACAATAAAATATCAGATCAATCAAGGGCCTAGTTGTGACCTACATACAGAAACAAGTAGGGTACAAGAAAGTGATGGAAAACATCAAGTGCATTTTGCTGTCATCTTTCCACCCAGTAATCACTGTCAAAGATCATCCCCATGTGTAATCTCTGTGACAGTATAAACCAAAAATATCTTGAAGCACGGTAGCCTGACCCCCAGTGTGATTCATGTATAGTGTAGTGGAATAATGAGCACGTCAGTGCAGACTGAGTAAACACAGTAGTAGCAGTGAAAGTCACATGTCCTGAAGCCCATGACTCAAGCAAAGACAGCCATTTACCATTAAGGAAAAGAATAAAATACAGATTTCCCTAAAAGGTAAGTTATGTTTTATGCATCCTCTCTGTCTGAAAATAAGAAAAACCTACAGCTACCCTATTTTCAGCCTTACCTCAAAATTCAGTAGCACTGTCTTCTATGTCAAGCTGAACAACTGTGCAGCTTACAACTCATGGTTGCGTGGGAAGGAGGTCCTGTATCTGTTATCTTCAGCCACAAGCTGTTTGCATTGGCCCCAATTTAAAACAGGGACATATCTTATCTGTCTCCCCCACACACAACAGCTATATCTACTTGTGAGTTTATCTGAAAAGCATTTCATTGGAAAATATTTGAATCTGCCATGAAGTCTTGTAACATGATAAATCTCACCATTGTGAAAAATAATAATCACAAATTATTTTACGCCCCCGAATTGACCTCATCATCATCTCATCACCTGCTGTGGTAGTAGGAGAAGAAATTAAATTAGGGCATTATGTTCCACCTCATGCGCATTTCTTCAGTATTTCCTGATGATTCATTCTTACATAGTTTAGTACTTTTCATGGAGAAACACTGTTTTAATTTTCAAATTAACATCTGGATCAGAACATTTGATCAGTTAACAAAATACATAGTTATAGATCATCTTCCTCTGTAGTCTGTACAATCTAAAGAAATAAGCAACAACATCCTTGAAAGAACATTTAGATTTTGACTCAATTTGACTCGACTTGCCTGCAGTCACCAGTATTACAAATCGGAACTATTCCTTATCATGCAGGACCGGACGACTATTCTCGGTGCACCGCTGTGCTCTCTGCCGGTGAGAAACAAGCTGCGTCCCGTCCAGTTTTGTCCCAGTGAACTGTAAGTTTCAATAATATTTGGACATAAGTAGCAAACACCCGTCAGCCCGAGGCACAATATTCATTAAACTTACAGCAGCTAACATGTTTGGTAGATAAGAAACATCCACTTGAAGAATAGCTGAGCGAGTCCTGTTACTCGAGAATAATATTTGTTATCGGATCTGTGCGTTAAGAGGGGAAAGTTAGCTGACATGCTAGAGCTACTAACAGAGCTCTACAGTTTTTATAGCTATGTGGATCTATACAATGAGCTAAAGAGTCTTGTCAGTGATAGCTATTGAAAGGACATTTTACTACCTTGTGTTTGAACTAATTCCTTTTACCCATTAACTCTGTTGTACATACATAACCTATGTTATGCCTGTAAGCTCATACTAGCTCCATTCAAAAGCATCACTTTGCCTCAACAAATACTAAACCAAGGCAAATGATAAGAAGGGAAACGCCTGCACTGAGCAGATAAGGCCAGTTTGATTCCAAATGAGCTGGTGGTAATGACCAGTAGGATGAAAGGCATGGTCATGTTGCCTCCATGTGGCACCTGCACATTAACACTTTATTATACTTGCAGAACATTGTGTCAACAATGTGAAAATGTTGCTTCATTATACAAAATTTTGTAATTCAGTTTTGGGTAACAGTTTCTCCAAAACCGTTGAATGAATTCAAAGTATTGAGAAATGTTTAGACTTTGCACAACCATGTTATTTCTCCACTGTGTTGAACAGGAGGATCTTCCTGACACACACCCACCTTTTGTTTTCTCTGTAGTAACAGAACATTAATTCCTTGAACAGGAAAATGGCGCTGCGTGCCTGTGGCTTCATAGTGTTCCGTCGTCTCATGAATCGGGTTCCTCCACAAGACAACATTGAGTACCTCCTCTTGCAGACCTCTTATGGGGAACATCACTGGACCCCACCCAAAGGTATAAAACACAACATTTATTAATCTACTCGCATAGATGTTCCCAATCCAAAATGTCCTACTCACCTCTAACCTGTTCACCATCAGGTCATGTAGACCCAGGGGAGGATGACCTTACCACAGCACTGAGAGAGACAAAGGAGGAGGCAGGGCTGGGGGAGGAGCACCTGCAGGTGATTGATGGCTTCATGCATGAGCTGCACTACACGGTGCGAGGCAGACCCAAAGAGGTGCTGTACTGGCTGGCTGAGCTGAAAGACCCGGGGACGGCAGTGACGCTGTCCGAGGAACACCAGAACTACCGCTGGGCCCAGGTGGAGGACGCCTGCAGTCTGGCCCAGTATAAAGACCTGCAGGACACTCTGAGAGCAGCGCAGAGACACTTGGAGGCCCGGCAGGACAAGCAGTGACAAGGCAGAATTTGCACTGTCAAGACAGGACAATTTAGGAAGGTCCTTCGGAACCTGCAGATCTGAGTTTGATCAAGTGGAAATGTAATTCTTATAAATGTGATTACTGATGCTGAGTCGTTGAGTGTTAAATACTGTCGGTCTCTCGTTAGAGATTTTGTCTTTACTCTGCATTGTTCAGTGAGGAGGAGTTGGCTGCAGATTTGATCTCAATCACTGCATCAAAAAATCCTTGTTCATCTAATATGATTAAATTCATAAATGTAATTGATCTCAATGTAAATGAAATGCAAACTCAGTGCACAGTGTGAGTTTGTGTGTGTCACCCGTCAAACTGCAAGTGATCAAAAGGAAAGTAGTTAATTAGAAAAATACATATTCAGCTCTTTTTATGATGAGATGGTGAGACTGCTTAATGTACAGGCAGCATGGACTGATGCTGAAAATCATCTTAACCATCACCTGATCACAGTGTTCTGAAAGATTTAAGGTTTAAAGATTTAAACTGGCTCTAAAAGAAAGTGCTTCCAAAATGAACCGTTACCTTTGGGGTCCGGATCGTACGGAGAAAAAGGGACATTGTTTTGAGAAATGGCTCGGCACAGAGGGCCAGTGGTTAGCACTGACGCCTCACCTATGATTTCAAACCCACTTGACAGCTTTCTGTGCTCAGTTTGCATGATCTCCTCGCGCCTCCAGTTGCTCCAGTTTCCAGGCCAAAAACATGCAGTTAGATTGATTTTAGACTTTACATTTGCCAACCAGTGTTTGTGTTTATATATCAGTCCTGACTCTCGTCAGATGTGAGCCGGGATTGTTTCCAGCTCCCTGTGCAGGGTAAGTGTTATACAGGATGAATTAGTGGATTGAGTTTGTAATGTGCAAGACTAATTTTAAATCATCATCCGTACAAGTTAAACTAAAACTATGTTATCCACTTCATTATTTCAGTTTTCAGCAAATTTTTTTTGCTATAAAAAAAATATTTTTACCCTTTTAGCATGTCACAATTAGTGGAAAAATAAGGTGAATATCTTTTAATAGACTTTAATGACATACTGTTTTATTTCAAAGGATGTAACCACATACCTGTATGTCTCAGTCTGCATGTCACTCCTAATTTAACTGCAAAAACAAACATGTGTGGTCTGTGTCAGCTGACTGGGTGAAGTGACAGATTTCAAAGCGATACTGCAAACAAACCCAACAATGTATTTATTTATTTTTTTTACAATAGAGTCTTTATGAGTGATATTTGCATCCTCACAAACACAAAATGAAGAAAATAAAAATGAATCAACGAGGAAACAATAAGCATTAACATTGATAGTTGTGGACACGCTGTGGTAGAACTTTGGACACACAAGTCAGTCCAGTAAGTGTGTGGCCGTGTGACACCTCCCGGTATCGGCAAAAAAAAAACACTTGTGCACACTCATGCTCACACACACTAGATGAACTACATGATATCATTCAGTTTATGTTTGAAACAGTGTGGCTGGAACATCTTTGCAACCTTTAAGACCGCGGTCGTCTTTAGTGAGTTGTTTCTGAGGTTGAAGTGTTGGAAGCGCTCTCAGGCCTCCTTTGCTTTTTCTGCCCTCAGCATGAAAACATGTACATTTAAGTAAAGAAAGGGGCAGATTTTAAGATTAAAAAGCTCTAATCTGATTACCAAATTGCTATCATATGGGAGACACAACCTCAACTTTACTAAATAACAGAAATGATGCTCCGATTTCTAAATTGTTTTACGGGAAGCTACAAACACTTTGACATTTTGAGAAGTGTCTTTTCACTCTCTCTATCCGAGTTAGATAATTGGACTGATACAACTCTCATGTGTGTCTGTTCAATATGAAGTTACTACCTGGAGACACTTAGCTCAGCCCAAACTAGCCTCTAGCTGAAGTTGCTGGTGGAAATAGTCTTCTGCGGGGTTTATTCTAAACGAAGCTGACCGGCTGATGGTGGAAGCTTCATATTTAAAATGTACACGGGATCCAATCTTTATTTACTATGACTTAAGTTTTCTATGTGTTGAGGGATGAGCAACAAAATAAGGAGGAGGGAAAGGGGGGCACATCTAGAAAAGTTCAGAATCTCTGGCATCAATCCACTTCCTGTTGTGCCTGAATATCGAATATCTGTTAAAGATACGCTTCAGGAGTGGATCTTTCTTGCCTTCAGTCTCTCTCCGTCCTCAACAGGTCTCTGCAGGCTTCCAAAGCACAGGGTCGAGAGGAAAGGTTCACTCCTTTGGTTTCACATTAAAATCCAAACATGTATCTCGTAAAGAGTTCTTTCAAATAGCTGGACAGTCCACCACACGCTTGCAGTGCTCCATAGTCTTAAAAACGGGCAGTTGTCCTGCTATACTTGATTTCCTTGGCATCCGCTTCGATCAAAAGATTCGCCCGGTGCTCAGCTGTCGCACCCACGACCATAAAACACAGTTCACGCGTGTGAACTTGTGTTTTAATCGATTGCTGCACAAGTAATATCAGTAACATTATGCTGTTCAGTGTGTTCAAAAGCTTCATGAGGATGTTTTGAGTCAGTCAAATCCTCAGCAAGTTCAGGCCTCCCAAAACATCACGAGAGCTCAGTGCAAACACACTGAATGTTCCCGACTGAACAAAGTCCAAAAGGTCATTTGAGCAAATCACTCGAGTGATGGAAGTCTTCACTGATTACACGGACAGGAACAAGAAAACCCAGACATTGTAGTCAACGTCAGGGACACACACACTGACACGCACACACACACATCCTGTATATAACAAGCAATCAGTGTCATGTTCATTCGAATGTGTAGCTGAGCTGCATGAGGATTATTGTCGTGGCCTTAAAATGGATGAAGTGTAGCGCAGTCAAAATGTCCTATTCCCACCAAGTTGCATTTAAGCATAAGTTGGAGAAAAGGTGCAAAAACACTTTCACATATATCGGAACATAATGTGAGCATCAGCGGAAGGACACAGCCTTACTTTTCATATTTGTTTGTATCTTCATGTGACCCTAGCCTACCAAGAAGGAAACAACTTAAAGGACAATAGCAAGGCTCAGCCGTGTGTACACACTGGTGGTGGGACTGAGGACGTTCAGGTCGAGCAACACCAGAAAAGAGGAAAAAAGATGTTGGTGAGGAGCAGTTTGTGTGTTAAATATCAGTTTGAACTGTTTATGTCTCTCAGTGAAAGTCTATTGAGGCCCTGAGGTTTAAGAGGCAGAGAGAGGTGTAGGAGGCGACATGTTTTCCCCCAACCTAGTGAGTTTGCTGTTGCAGTTACAATGGACAGGACTGAAGAGGGGCCAAAAAAGCTTGAACTCGATGAGTCGAGTCCGTGTTTGAAATTTTGCCAATTGCATCAAAGTCGAACCAAGATATTCTGTCATGGGACGTACTGCTGGAGAGTGACGAGAGAAGCCGGACAGCTTTTTGAGGCAAACAGCAAACTGTCCGTTCGCCAGACAATCTGCACCGTCCCGGAAAACACAGGACTCAAATCAAACAGGACAGAACGTCAGCAACAAGGAAAGACATTGTGAACAGAGCCGATGTTCAAACACAAAACCATTCAGAAGAGCTGACCGATGACAGTGGGACTCAAGAGACCACCACAAGGACAGCTGTTGTTTTTCATCATTTATCAAAAACTATGATATTTTTCAATCATTAGATGACTTTGAGAATGCTTGTTAATAAACAAAATACTGCTATGATTAATGTGATGCAATGATTTTCCCCAACACATTTTTTTGTCCTGTTATAATTCCTATTAAGCAAATGTTCTGTTCCAATGGATATTCAGGAAATGTTGCAAAGCAGCCATTCTGTTGTCTTGAGGCCTTTAAATGGCTAGATAACCTGTAAGGATGCTAACAGCTAGCCCTGGACGTCCATGTCTTGTAATACCACCTTGTACCTCAAGAGGCGATCGTGAGTCACTGAAGTAGCCGTGGCTGTACAAAAGAGCCGCACCTATACTCATGAACTTAACAAACTATTTGTCTCTGGGGCTCTTCATTGCATGAAAAATAGGACTATACATGAGCCCATTGCATTTCATACTGTAGCAGCACGAGTAGCCCAGAACAGCCACCTTAACCACCAAAACTCATTTTGCCGTTCAGTCACTCAAAACATGTGACAACAGGTGAATGATTGGGCATAAATCAACTGGTAAATGAGAGTTCCAACCTCTGGCTCAAGTTAAAGAGAAGGCATTTCCTTGTATCTTACAATAGGGTGGGACATCCTAACTCTTAAGTAATCTGCTGCCCCCTGGTGGGTTTAAAATGTACAATATGAAGCGTTGTTGTCTGTTCAGATCACCTACAAGTTGTACCTTTAAAAACAGTTTGAAGTGAGTTGTTTTTACAAAATCAAGACATTTTCATCCAAAATCAGGACAAGACAGACCAGAGACGGCACCATCACAAACACCAGAGTGTAACGACGGCATCCTGACAAGACTGAGGTGCATCTGCATCCAAACTACAGAACTGTAGTAAACCACTAATATAATGACATGACAAGATGATCAACTTCATGGTTGCTACCAATAAGTTGCATGTATAGTATGTGAGCAGACGGCTGCTCGAGAGGTTCATAAAAGACCATTATGAAACACGGAGCTACAGAAATGTGGCTCTTTCCTGCAAAGGCATGACATCACCTCATCACCTCTGGACAAGAATGGATTTTCAAGCCCCTCAGTGGGCTGATTTAAAAATGTGAAATATAACCTAACATTAAAAACCCACTTGGAGGTGCTCTTAAACACTGCTGGAATAATGTCTGCAAAACATTTGCTGCCGGACAGAGTGCTAGCTGTAATTAAGGCAAACGGTAGAAACATCAAATTCTGACCTTCAGTGAGTTCTGTAACAACAAACGTTTTACTGAAAACGTATGTAAAAGTATTCGACAAATGTTATTTGAGAAATCATCTGTTTAATAAATGATGAAAAGTTTTTGGGCTGTAGACTTGTGACCCCACTGTATGCACACATACAAACACACACGCACACACACACACACATTGGAAACTGTAACATAACATGTAAAAGAGGGAGGGTGGTGAGGGGAGTTGGCGAGAAGCAGCGATCCTCCAGATCATCATGAATCTTCGTTGCCAGAGTCGTCCTGGTTGTCATAACGTCTGGTCTCACCGTCCTCCAAGGTGTCGATCCCCCCAGCTTCACCTATGGACTCCATCTCGCTCTCATCGTCCTCCTCATCCTCTTCCTCCATGTCGTCATCATAGAGGTCATCATAGAGAAGGTCTGAGCTGCTGTCCTGGGAGGGAACCCTGGTCTGGACACAGTATTCTGCCAATGTGGTAGGAACCTTGATGCCGTCGCGCTCAGCCTCCGCAGCTGTTGACATCACCTGTTTCCTGCAGCCAAATAGGAATAAAGTTAATAACAATGTTTATATTATTTCTAAGTTAAGAGCATCCGGGACTGAATGCATTGGAGCATTATATTGTACATGGATGACATATTGTTCTCTACCTGATTATCTCTGCATACTCCTTGTCCTTGCCTTTGCTGTCCCTCCATTTGCGAAACATGACGGAAGCATCCACATTAGCGGGGGAGAAGGTGTTGGGCTCATTGAGCAGAGAGATGACACTAAGCAGGATGGTCCTAACGACAAAACAACACACAATATGAGAACACACACACAATCCTGAGGAGACACACTAATTCATCTTAAAATGTTGCTTTAAATCGGAAACAATCTGCTTCCAGCCAGACGTTTTAGCAGTGGTTAACACACCTGAAAACACGTGCATGATAAAATGTTGTAAATAAACTACTAGCATGAACAACAAGGTTAGAAACTTGTGTGATTCTTTATCCGCGTTGAATTAACCACTGGTATTTGTAGACAAACAGCCTGGTGTTGCTTGTTTTCTTCCTGATGAATCAGGGAGAAACGCGCTGTGACCAATCAGGAAGTGAAAGTGAGTGGCATTGTTGTTTCGAAGTTTCTGAACTTCTTCACCCTGGAAGGTTCTCAAAAAGGCCAAATAAGTCTATTTGCAGCTTTCACAAGCCATTTTGTGTCGTTTTAATGAAGTTTATCGTGGTTCCTTGTTAAAATCAATGTCCGCCTCTTACTTACAGTAACAGAGACGCCGAAGACAAACTAAAATTACCTGACATTCTGGGTGGGGTTCCACCTTTCAGAGGGCAGCTCGCCGCTCTGAGGGTCATCGACTGGAGGGTGCAGGATGGAGATGCACACATCTCCGTTCTGCAGGAAGAGATCACCACAGCAGGTCAGACAACTCATTCAGACACTGCCAGTGTGTAATTTCGCTCACATACAGTGAAACAGAGGAAAGTTTTAGAGAAACTAAATCTAATTAGTGCATAAACTGTCATGAATGGTTGAAAGTGCCTGTAAATGACCAGGTTAATGAGTTTAGCCATATAAATGACAAAGACGCATCCTTAATAATAGTGTGAAAACATGCAGGATTAATACAATCACCTCATAGATGTTTGGGTGCCACATTTTGGTGAGGAAGCGGAAGGTCGGGGGCGAGTACGGGTAGTCGACTGGGAACTTGATGTGAGCCTGCAGGATCAAACAGACAGTCAACATAAATTTACATAAAGACAAGTAATGATCCTCAGGTCCTCTGAACCCGCGAGGCAGAAGACGCTTTAGATTTCACACTTTATATGTGAAATGTGACGTTTTAGGTATGAATGAATAAATACATTCAAGTCTCTGATGTTTGTTTGATGTACTTTCTCTGCTGAGACAAATTCTTCAGTGATGCTACCACGAACAGATAATAAGGTTACTTATTCCTCTATCCCTTGACCCCAATTGACAGGTGTGAAGGATCAGGATCTCCAACAATGTAAAAGCAATATTTCAACAACACGCTTCAACGATAAAGTCGACCGGTTCTCACTTGTAAACGTCTCCACCACATTCAGCCACAACTAGCATCAACTGTACAGCAGCTGATAAACGTTTTATCATTAATTTGAAATAAACAATTTAAGAACTACTTCTGGCTCTTTGTTTTTCCACTCAAATTATTGTGTAATTATCTAGGTGAAAGGCTCGTGGGCTTGGGTGTGTGTAACACCACCCCAGCTCTCGCTGAACTGCTGCCCTTCAGATAGGACTATCATTACTCCACACGTAACTTCTACACTGCTGCAACAACACACTGACATGAGATAAAGTGTTAAATATCAGCTCTCAGTCTAGTTTAGCATTGGTTGCACAGTACATTTTACAGAAACTCAAATCAGGAGAGCCGACATCATAACCCTGTCATGGTAATTAGATTATCGTACGATCCACTGACATGACCTCAGTCATTCTTCCTCATTGTGTTTACATGTGTTTGTTTACATAAGAATGTCACCATCGTTCCAGCCAACATGATGCCAGAATAAACAGCAGAGATTTTGCAGCCCCTCAGCAGAATCAACAGACAAAATCTATGCGTGGAGTCTCTACCCTGTGTTGTTGTCATATGTGGTCTCACAGAGAGAGAGAGGGGGGGGGGGGGTGTTACTGTATGTACATGTACTGTATATCATATCTGTGCCCTTTATATGTTGACCATTTTTTTCTCCCATTGGAAAATGCTTGAGATCAATATTTTCTAAACAAAATATGTATAAAACACCTATTTTCACAGTGTGCTCTGATTCTTCTAACAATGTTATTGCAGTATTTGTACTTCTCCTAATTTAACTGTATTAGTCAGGTGCATCCTTTAGCTATATTATTTCAATTTTCTAACGTGTGTAGCTGGGAGGAAAACATTATACTGCACGTAGTATATAGTGTATATCACCTGTACAATATGGGTACACATGTTAGGGGATAAAATATGTAAAACAAAGTCTGTCAGGAAGGTTGATCACTCTGTATTGGGACAATTTTCAAAAGAAGCACTTTTGCTTCTGATACTTTATGTTAAGTTTGTTCACTGCATTTACATACAGTTTTATTACACCAGCATAAAAGTACAACTGTCAAATCTTTCCTCTGGCTTGTAAATAAATAAATCTTATTTATCAATGTCACTTTTCGGACACACCTTGATTCAAAAAAGACTGTGGCAGGCAGGAACCATCTCTGCAACCGGAAACCCCAAATTACAACTGAATGTGTTCATTTCTTTCTGTTTGCAAGCCACATGGCGGACGACAAACCTCTCGGTGTACAACACCTCTCATCCAATGTGCACTGGAACCGTCTCTAAGTCTCTGAACCGACTGGACGGTAACTCTGCTTCACCATTCGACATGTCTACTATTAATACTGGCGGTCTCGTCTGTTAGCCGATATGACGACACATAACCTGCGACAGTACAAATATGTCTACCAGAAGAGATTGTGGCAATACATTTTCTACCAAGGAGCAATGTACTGCAGTTGCTTTTTTGTGTAAGGACGTTCCAAATAAAAGAAGGAAATAACTATAATGATATGCTACAGTTATTTTAAATATCTTTTGATTAACATTACAGAAAAATTACTATCGTGATATAAACCGATACAGAGATATCAATTATAAATAATATACTGCCCGCACATATATCCAATGTTTGCTTGTCTTTGTTATCAGAAAAGTTTTCATGTGTTTGCTCTTCATGTGTTTTATTACAGTTTTTTTCATTATAAAAAAGAGTTGTGTGTGTGTGTGTGTGCGTGTGTGTGTTTCCTGACATAAACTGAAGTTCTAAGGATGTCTGCATGCTATACAGAATCTGAAATACTTTGAAACAAAAATGTGATTCTGGGATATACTGTATACATCACATTGACTGAACTTGACTATGGATAAAAGATAGTTGCAGGATCGGACTGCAGCAACACCTGCTCTGTATTTCCCGAAGGGTCACAGCATCATCCCCATTGCCCAAACTCGAACGCAGGCTCTCACTGTTCTGTTCTGCATTTTCTAGACGTTTCACTGAATAAGTAACATGAAAGAAAGATGAGTCTCATCCTGCCCTTCTCCTTTACTCTTTCTTTGTGCTGAGGTGCCATTTATATCGGTCTCTGGGGCTAAAAATATCCATGAGAGGCATCACCATCGTACAGCGAGGGGGAGACAGTTGGACAAGGAGAGTGGTGGGAGGGAAGACGGAAAATTATAAATGAAATGGGTTTGCTAAGAAGGGCGGAAGATTCCCCCTCCCCAAGAAAAGGGCAGCAAAGGTGGACAGATAAAGGTAAGACGGATTATCACTGAATTATGATTTAAAAACAAACAAGCCCAATTTTAACTACTAATCCATTCAGCTATGTTGAATGGATCTGCCCGAGTGGCCCCATGCTACACTGCTCCAACAAGTGCAGTGAAAATCGGCTGCGTTATTATTTGCATAATCCTGCTCACAAAAAAACACACACAGCCACAAACAAACATCCAAACTGAAGGTAAACATAACCTTCTTGGTGGAGGTAATCATATTTTACTCGGTTCGACTTGACTTTTTGGGTTTACACAGAGTCACTATTCTAAAATTCCTGACTATTCGGCATTGAAAAGTTTTGTCCCACCTTAAAGTAGCCTCCCTCATACAGGGTGTTTGGGGGCCCGAAAATGGCGACTTCCCAATTGTAGAGATCAGACTCCTCCACCAGAGTGATGCGAAAGCCCTCCACCGGCTGCTCCTGCAGGGACTTCAGCTCCATCATCAGGGCCTTCTGGGAGCTGGGGGTAGCCTGGTGGGCCATGTTAATCCCACTTCTGACGTGGGCAAATTATAGTGGAAAGAAACATTATGGGCTGATAAGAATCTCTCAGGTTATCATATCTTTCATTTCCTGATTATTGCTGAAACGCTCACAAAGCAGCAAACACATACAAGCAGTTGTTTGTATTCATGTAAGTATTTCTAGAACATGCTGGTAGCAAAAGAAAGCTGAATAGATAACAGCAGGGCTGGTGAAATGAACACAACATAAATAACACAAACAGGATGTCTGGCCTGCCAAGCATGCTAGTCTCTTGAATGGGAAAAAGCAACGTCAATAAAAAGTGTTTACCTCTGTCTCCTTGCACTGTATTGTGTATTCGTTTGGTTACAGCTGAAAAGTGGAGGGCAAACTCATTTGTTGTCCATGCTAGCCTGGCTATGTCTTATCAGAGACAGGAGCAGTGGGTTCTCTGCTGCTGCTGCCTATGGCTGATCCTCGTGTTGTCTTTCCGAAATTCTTTGTGTGCCAGTGTTGACAGTTTACATGGAGCTAGTCTCAGTATAAGTCACCTTCTCCTGTGGATCACTCTTGGGTACAGGCGAGCTCGCCGTGACATCGCTCCGTGCTGCTGGTTCGGTTCGGACAGGCGCCCAGCTGATCGCTGCTTGTTTGTGTTTGTTTATCTGCTCTCTGGCAGTCTCAACTTCTCCACACGTCAGCTAAACCCCTTACCGAGCAACTTGGTTCAAATCGAACAGCTTTTCTGCTCTCTGCCGTCCGCTGCGGAGCGCTGGCAACGTTCGAGGCTGAGAAATTCAAGCCTACGCGCACGAAAAGGACAGTAAGTGAGAGGTTTACACTCACGAATTACGTGGTTTAGATCGATTTTTATTTTCCTCCCATCGATGCTTCCGGCTATCATTGCGCGTGTCTGCAGAACGTAATAGACGTACGGCTCTGAACGTGCGTGCGTGCGCGCACTCGATGCTAAAATAAAATCAAAGACGACATCAACGTGTTCCCAAAACTGTCACATGTTCTATCAACATAATATTATAGCAGATCATTCTTACCTGTAAGTCCCAGTTTCTTTTAACTGATGCTGTCTCTTGTTGTTTTTGTCTGTTTCTTTGTTGAATAGAAATATGCGATACTGGATTATTGTGCTTTAAAAAAATGAAGACAATGAAGGCTTGTACTATGATGTTTGTTTTCATTTAGATTACGGCTGTATTGAAAATATGTTGAATACTTCTACCACTGTTACTACTACTATTACTGCTACTACTACTGCTAATTGTAATAATAGTAACAATCATAATGATATCAGTTGAAAAGGTTCTCTGATGACTCAGCAGTAACGTCACATTTTAGGGCTTGGTACAGTGAGCAGGTAAAAGAATTTGTAGAGCTGCAGCAGGAATCATAATTGTAAAGCAATGAGCAATGAGATGGAATTTTAGCCCACAAAGATCAAGGGTGAAGAGGTTGGAATTGAGGGGCACTACAAGTTTTGTATGTGCCCACTTGAACAACAAAGGACAGTAGAACAAACATTAACACTGTACACATGAAGGTATGGGCAGAAAATTCAAACCTTTCAATTCATGCAACAGAGCTTTGAGCCTTGTTCCTTGTTCCCCAAAACCTATTTGTCATCTGAATGTAATCATCATCATCATATCATCATCATCATCCTGAATATGGATCTATCATATTTCAAACATGTACTACAATAAAAATAATATAACTGAGTTAAGTGGGTACACAGAGGGAGCTCTGACAACTGTAACATCCTGCTGACAATGCCAGAAAAATGTAACCAAGTTAAACACCTCCGCATTGAGAAGTCCCTGGACAAGCTGTCCGGGGCCAACTGGTTCTCTATGATAGAATCTGCCAGTGGCTATAATCAGGTACCAATTACACAAAAACACGGGCCAAAAACTACTTTTTCCACTACATTCATACTGTTCCAGTTCAACAGGGTGCAGTTTGGGTTGTGCAACGCTCGAGGTAAGTTCCAGACGCTCATTGAAGCGGTGTTTCGGGCGCAGCACTGTCAATCACTAATGTTATACCTGGACGATAATATTGTATTCTCTTCCAGTGTTGACGAATACTTGAGTCATGTTGTGCTGAGTTGCCAGCAGCAGGAGGGGCCAAATGTGAAATAGGAGAAATTATCTTTCTTCCAGAAAGAGGTTTATGTCTCAGCCATGTCTTCTCCCGAGGGTCCCCACTGACCCAAGTAAGGTCTCCCCAGTTGTTGCTGACTGGCCATATTCCACCTATGTCTCTGAACTCCGGCCATTCAAGGTTTCGCAAGCTACTACAGAAGGTTCGTTGAAGGTTTTGCCAAACTGGCTGCCCCGCTGCATCAGTTGGTGGCTTAGCTGGCCTGAGTGAAGATCCGGTGTTGGGAAAGGCTTGGTCAGAAAGCTGTGAGAGGAGTTTCAGGGAGTTATCAAGTGCACCCAGCCTGGCTTTTGCAAATCCTTTTCTTCCCTTCATCCTCAAGGTCAATGGCCACCATTGAGGCTTGGGAGCAGTTCTGTCATAAGAGCAGGATAGTGATGTAAGGCCGGTTGCATGTGACAGCCAGAGTTTGCACCTGGCCGAAAAGCAGTTCAATGAAGTTGCAGTTCCTCGCTATGATACGGGCAATAATTGAGGTGTTCAAGTAGTATTTATGGGGTCACTTTTGTGTGGTTTGGACTGATAATAATCCCCTGAGCCATTTGAACACTACCAAGCTGGGTGCAACGGACTGACTTGTGTAAGAAAAGTTCAATGGACTATGTTGAAGTGAGCCAACCCCCTTTTCTCCTACCAGCTACAGCAGTTATAATGAGGCCAAGAGATGATGATGATGATGATGACAACTATGATGATAAGGAGACTGAAGATAACTGTGACTATTGGTGGACCTAAAGGCCCCTAGCATTACTAACCAACCTAGGTTTGGCCGAGCACTCCCCGGTGTGTACTGGTAAGACCGCCTCCTGTTGCCGATATGCTTCTGCTCCTCTCTCTCCACCAAAGTAGGTGCCGGGCTCTAGTGCAGCGGCCCCTCAAAGGTCGGCCATGAAAACAGCAGCACAGTACACTTGTGCTCATCGTCTTTCAGGACCAGTGCCGGTTGAGGCATGTAGGGCTTCTACCTCTCAGGTATTCAACAGGGTTCAACAGTATGATTACAGCCATCTTTAGACCCTGGTCTTAGTGTTAGTGTGTCTATGTGTAAGCTGTCAGTGTGACGCAGATAAAATTGAGGGAGGGTGGGATTTAACCGACTGCTTACAGGTCTACACCCCTTGGCGTGTCAGGCAGGTTAGTCATTTAGCCAATGATTGTTGTGTCTCTATTTTTTTACCATAGCTCCTTCCCTACAATCACTTAAATAAGTTACAATAGCATGCTTCAAACGACATTTGCTAGGTTCGTGTTGATCCTCAATGCATGCAATATTGTCATGTGTATGCTTCTTATTTTCCTTTTCTAGGGAGTTTTTGTTTTCGCTACTTTTTCTGTTAAATGGTATCAACCGAAATGCTAACGCCACTGTCAGAGAAGACGTGATTCAGACACCTGGAAGCACTGTTGGGATGTTTTGACGTCATGTAGGTGAGTGATGTCAGACAGGAACCAGAGGAAGGGAGCTTGACAAATCAAGATGGCGTCCCACGCTGAAGCAGGAAAGAGATTTCAGTATAAATAAAACTCATTCGGAGGATAGTTTAAATTGGAGCAGCTCCTCGGCAAGACGTATTTTCAATTTTGAAGGAGCAAGACGGAACGGATACGGGTGAGAGGAGTCCGTGGTCATATGTTCGCTAAGTCGGGGCGGTGGCAGCAGTCTGTCCTGTCCAGCCACATAACGTTAGAGTCGGGCCACTGTTGAAGCTAACTTAGGCGTTGTATCATATGCAACCACGTTAGCTTTCGCCAAAACATTGACCATCAGATACTAATGATTTTATTCGTTTACTCGTCGTTCATACTACCTTAATATCAAATATTTGGCCATTCTTCCGCGATATGTCGGTTGTTATCGCTTTAAGTGACGAAAGACAGGCTGGCTTAGCTTGTTGCTAATGTATGCTATCATAACTTGTGTTTTGACGTTTACGTTTCTAGCTAATGGATATATTGAGCTTCCATACGTCTGCAAGCGATTTTAATAGTCATAACTCACTTGACAACTGATAAGCTTGACGTTTGTTTATAAGTTGTAATATTTTTCTTAAGATATCATGTGTTATTATTCTTTCGTTTTAATATATAAACTGTGTAAAGTTAACGTTAGCTGAAACGTGGCTCCCCATCTAACCTACACAAATCTGAATACTGACTAACTTATTCTAACTGAAGCAACGTTTCTTTAATTTTGACTAAAAGGCTTTCAAAGTTTTATAAATAACAGCGAAGAGCATCAATTTGTGGTGACGGAGAATTGACGTACGTGATTCTTATCTTACTATCTTACACAGCTACAAAGTTGACTAACGTTATTTGCTAACTAATACATTGAACTGAGTTGCGTTAATGGTTATGAAATCTGTCAAAAATGTACCCACTGATCAGATACTCCCGTGTTGCCAGTGGTCGAAGGCGCTAAGTACATTTACTCTGCTACTGTACTCATGGTACTTTAACTTAATGAATATTCCTATTTTATGCGCTCAAAAACCTTTCATAGTGAAATATTATTACCCTTACCCCACTACATAAATACTTGGTATTTTCCTGAGTTTTGAACAGGACAAGCTGTTTTGATGTTTTGACACTGACCAACTGTAAATATGAGAAACTGACAAAATACCTGCCTGATGGCAAATAGACGCAGGACTGGATACATTATTCTCCTTCCTTTTTTTAAGAACCATTGATCTTTGTTTTGTAATGATCAACTCTCTTTGTCAGTAAAATAACCTTATCAACCTTCCTGTTAACTAACTTATGAGTAAACAAGTACTTACTGCACATTAATGCACTCATGGCTTTTTTTCAGTGTCTCTAAATGGCTGCGAGGAAGTCTGGATCTGATGCATACAACAATGGTGAGGGCCCCTTTTGGAAATGTTTGTGTATGAATACTCTGATGTTTTGGGTTGTTAGAAAGGTGGGTTCAAGTTTTGCTGGTTCCTGCGGTTCCCCAGTCTGGTCCCCTGTTTTTACAAGTGTAGGACACCAGGGAGGTCTCAGCACATTGGATTGAAAGATGATGAAAAATAGTTTAAAAAATAACTTAAAGATCAAATACTTTTCTTATGTGTATTATGAAATGAAACTTACAATAATGAGTACATATCATAATCTTATTTGCCATGCCCATCTTTCAAACATCATTCATCACATGAACTGTCCCTGTTGACCTGGTAACTGTCTGTGCCAGCCAAGAAGCTGCTCTTCTCCTGAATTTTTGGCAGCTAGCCTATTTGGTAGCAGCAGCTATCTATCTAGTGCTACTGCTGAAATGTACAAAAATGAACACATGTAAAAGACCAGAAGAATAGACCATCAGCCCAACTGAAAATTATCTATTGGTCAATAAAACTCACAAGTATGAGGCAACATAAATTCTGGATTTACTGTAAGAATGAGTGCCCTGAATGCTTTTTACGCCTTGAGATCCTCGCAAACGAGTGACTTAAATGCCGAGGCAGTTATCACTTGAAAAGAAAATGCTGTTTTTTTTAGATTTGCTGTAGACATCTTGCAACAGGGGGCCCCAGCCAGGAGCTAATTCTATTTGAGAACCCCTGGTTTAGTCTACTGCCACAAGCTCAATTTGTATTTTGTTTTCTTTTTCGTAAAGGACCCATCAGCTACCTTGATGATGTTCCCTTCAAGATCAATGAAAAGTTCCGCTGCCCAGCAAAAGTGGGGCTGCCTGTCGGCTTTTGTCTGCCAGACTGTGGTTCTCTGTTGATGGACACACAGGTAAGTCACATACAGAGGAGTTGGCATTGATGCTGCAGAGGCTTTAACTGTGGCCATTTCTGCTGCATCTTCAGGGTGTAACTGCTGCGGCCTTCACTTTTGTGGGCCCTTGCATTAACTGTGTTGTGATAATGTAAAGTTCCTGATCATATGTATTAAATCAGGACAGGTCTCGTATCGTAACTCAGTGGTTTGACACTTTGTATCCTAAATTCTGTAATTTTTGGGAGTTGGTGAACATACCTGCTTGAATAGTTGGATAACTTTTTGTATGAAGAATAGACTCCAATCTTGTGATTGTGCTGTACAAATGCTTCTGATGTGTATTTGAAGCTGGAATTGAAATACCCTGTGCCTCCTACACTGCTAATTATGTCTGTTTTTATTTTACTGTATGTGTCTACTTGGGCCATCATCCCTGTTCTACGATCTCGACAGTATGACTTTTCTCTGGAAAAGCGTAGTGCACGCTGGGGGATTGAACTGGCCGAGGCCAGGGCAGCAGAGGCCAGAGCAGAAGAGGCAGCAGCCAAGCGGGAGGTAGAGAACAGGGAGTGTTTGGCTAAGGCGCAGGACATTGATGGTGGTGGAGGGAAGAAACCCAGGTCTGCTGCAGAGGACCCTCCACCACCAGCCATGAACCCTGTCTTGGCCGGACTGAGCCATAATGATATCCTAACTCCACTGCCTGCACCAAGCCTGGGCCCCAGGAAAATCCAGCCTAGCACTCCTCAGCCACACAGCCTCAACTTAGCTGACTTTGAGAGGGAAGAGGACCCCTTTGACAAGCTGGAGCTCAAAACTTTGGACGATAAAGAGGAGCTTAGGAACATTCTCCAGAGCCAGCCCCAACCTCAGCCTCCTCCTTCTGTCTCCCCACAAGAAGTCTCCCAGCTGGGCTCAGTGTCACGTGGGAACAGCCCATCTTCTCTTAGCACAAACACCAGCCTATCGGTCAAACATGGCTTCACCCATAAACCAAATGGGTTGGTTGCCTTCCTGGACATGGACAGAGCTGTGAATCAAGCAAGAGCAGGGTTTGACACAAACGATCGGCCCTGCAACATCCGCTCTCTTACTTTTCCAAAACTTTCCGATTCTGGTGAAACAGACCCAATAAGGTACAGCCCACTCCCTGCACCCATCCCTGCGTCTCGACAGAACCTACCCAATGGCAGCCCGGCAACCGTACCCAAGAGCCAAGCAGTTTTTGCCCCTGAGCCACACATCCACAACAAGAATGGCGCTCCAAAACCGGTGAGCATGGGAGTATGCACTGCATGTGACTATTAGTGTGCATAGTTTGTGTGGGGTATCGTTATGAATATTGATCAGATATGGTATGAAGAAATAATATTAAACAATTTACATTAACTTATGTTTTTAATCCAGGCCAACCCAGGGCCAGGAACTGCTGGTTTACCATGCGGGGGAGCCCTGCTCAGCATGACCCCCAGTGAACGTCAGTGTGTGGAAACCCTTGTGGGCATGGGCTATTCTTATGAGGGTGTTTTACGGGCCATGCAGAGACAAGGGCAGAATGTTGAGCAGGTGTGACTCAATTGCACAGAAATTTGGATTCTTGGCATATTCCGACATGACATATTCTGACATACTCAATATTTTCATTGAATGTTTTGTGCCCTATTTTCTATTGTTCAGTGGAGCATCAATGCTGTACATGTTTGAATACCTTGCAATCTTATCACATAGTCTGTTGTCTGTGAGCTTGTCAGATAATATGCAATGATTATGGGACCTGTCCAACCATAGCCATGTTCGCATGGTAACTACAGAAAATGTGGGATTAATAACAATACTCAACAGGTAGTTTGGAATAAGATAATGTATGTTTCGTACCAGATGTTTTGAAAGATGAACAAGCATTGGGCATCGCTAGCTCTTCAGATATTAGGCACATAAACATAAAATACTACAGAACATTAACTCCTTATTAACCACAATATAACCCTTTTTTATTGTCTTCTAAAAAAAATGGAAACTAGAAACCTATGTAAACCTGTAAAAATGATAATGGCTATTTCAGTTTCTGTAACAAGCAGAGAAGTAATAAACATGTACTTACTTTTTGTCAAAGGTACTGGACTACCTGTTTGTCCATGGACGATTGTGTGAGCGGGGCTTTGATGCAAGTGCAGTGGAGGAATGTTTAGAGATGTACCAATGCTCAGAAGAAAAGGTTAGTATGTGTAAAAAAACAAAAGCCCCAAAATATCAGTGTTTTCAACTTAGTAAGTCAAATCTCTGGGAAGCCATAAATCATTGTTTAGTTTTTGAAATAAGAGTTTATGATCCATTCTTTTAATAATCTATATTAGAGGTGTAGACTGTGTAACAATATATTTCTGATCCTCCTCAGGCCTTGCAATTCCTTGAGCTAATGTCAAGATTTGGCGAGATGGGATTTGAGCGGGAGGCCATCAAAGAGGTGTTGCTTGTCCACAACAATGATCAGGACAAGGCCCTAGAAGACCTGATGGCTCGTGCCGCAGCTAGCTGAGCCAAGCTAACCAGCCAACCAAAGCCCATCCCAGGGCTTGCCTCCCGCTACCACCCAACACAGCCCTTTCCTTCTGCTTACCCTATCACACCATGCCCCGCCCTTGGCTGTGGAAGGGACAGCTGGGAGACAGTTGTGTTTCTCTCTCTGCTCAAACGTATTGTGTCTCAGCACTTCTTTAACACTGTGTGCCAAGAGTTGAGGGGGTGAAAAGTGTAACAATACTTCACAGTGGTGTTTCCTTCTAATAAATCCTGGATTTAGGCTCCAGGATTTAGTACTGCTGGGGTCTTCAAGAATGGAAAGAATGTCTGTGATGGGAAGGAGGAACTTGAAGAATTGGCTACTGGTCTTTCTGATGCCATTTTGATTTGCTTCCATGAAGAAGTGTGTCTGACTGTAGGTAAAGGCGCAAGTTTGAATGCAGAGGAGCTTGTGACAGTACCGGTTCGGTTTTACCAGAACTTTTGAAACTCCTTAACAGCTGAGCTGCCATCTTCCACTGCTTAGTGCTGACCTAGTAAATGGTGGAGGGGTTAGGGGGCCTTGAGAAGGCTTTCATAAAACTGAACCAAGATACATCAGAAGTATAAGAAGAGAGGAAGAACATCAAATGCACATTCCCCAGACCGAGGAACCAACTCAAGAAGTGCCCTCTCTGCTCTGGTGCCCTGCACCTAATTCTTTTCTTTTTAGTGCTTTCATTCATGTGTTTATTGTTGTTTATTTGGGCACTTTTTTTCATGTCAGTTTAGATATTTCAAATTTTTGCTTTCTGTTTTAGGATTTGCATTATAGATCCATAGTCATTATAACTCCGAACATAATGCTACTGCCCCAGTACGCTCTTCGACCTGCACTGGAATGGCCTGCTAAAAGAGCAGGAAGAGTCGGGGAAACCTCCCCTGTAGGAAATATATAAAATCCTATACACCACTGGCACAGATGTTTCCCATACTGCACAGACACACACAGATATTTCATAATTGTCAAGTTATTTAAAACAGTACACTGACACTTTCATTTAATATTTTGATAAAATAATATAAGATATGTTGACTCAAAAATGTTCACTTTTAATTTCCATTTGTTTACAGATTGGAATAAAAAAAGTGGAGTTTTATTTTTTATTTTTTTCTCAGCCACATCACAGTGCAATAGAGACATTTCATAATGTGTGGCTGTTGGCTGGCACTTTGAGCCTTAGTAATTGTTGGGAGATAAGGAATGGTCTTCAAGCATTGCTGGAAATTTGGATAGAACTATAAAAAGTTTAATTTCACTGCTTTTTGTCGTTCATTCTGTCATCAGATTTCATGTTACAAAATCTAATCAAACAACTTTTGTTCGTTGACTTATATATTTTTTCTTACATGTAAAAAAGAACTGATTAAAAATCCTAATTGAGGTTTGTTTGCATCAATTGTCTTAAATGGAAATTCAAGAAAGGTGCATATTGTCCACATGTCATTAGAATGTTTCTATTGGTTTATTTGTTTAAAATTAGACCAGCATCCTTTTTCAAAATTCTGTAAATGGATCTCCTGAGTTCCCTGCTTCGTACATTTAAGAAGCATGTCCGCTCACTTGCACCCAGGATGACACATTGATGCGCCTGAGCTCCACAGTATTGATGGGTGTTGTGAGTTAGCAAAATGTGACTTGGAGAACTGGCAAGTTTTATCAAGTACTTCCTCCGTTCCACCAATGCAAAGAGCATTTCTAACCAGCCCATAATGTATTTTAGAAGAACCCTGGCATTGACAGATCAATTTAAATGGAGTGTGCCCAGCACACATACCAGTGTCTTTTTACATTACCCACATAATCACACTATTTTCGTTGTGCAGTATGCTTTGCTTGCACACCTATTGTAGGCAATTGCCATGAAGTGATCAAGGTGTTAGGTTTGACCCAGTTTCCACAATCAAAATTTTAAGTCTGATATGTGGTTGAGATGTTTCTACTTTTTAATTGCATTTTTTCTTGATTTACTGTGATTAAAAAGGCCAAAGTGCCAGATACCTTACTGACACTTAAATTGTATTATTGTCTCCATACATAACTTGTGCATGGTTTCCCTAATTGTGCATAGGGAAAGCTGATGGTCACTATCCTCTTTGTAATAGCCACAAAAGACCGAGGGAATTCAGTATTGTTGGTTCTGGTCATCATCCATCAATGTCTCCTCCCCTGTTATGATCTAGTTGTATGGGGATGGAAGGCGAGCTTTTGTTATTTAGGGGATCAAGATGAAGGGTTTGTATATTAGATCCTCTTTTAAGTCACCAAATAACAGGGCTCTAATGAATGAATGATGGGTGAACTTAGTGTTCTTTCCCAGGTTTCAGAAATGTAATTTGCAATATGTTCAATTTCCTCGTCATTGATTTGGAAGTTCCAATTCATTAAATGTACAAATCTTTTCAGTGTTTTTTTTTTTACTTTATTGCGGTCTAAGCTTTATTTTGTATTGGCCATTGTCTTAAGTAGGGCCACAACAGATTTAATATGTTGACATGGAGCTGGTGAGGAAGTTTAACTCCTCCTCATTTCATTTTGTTTGTTCAGTTGACAAGACTGCAACAACACAAAGAGATGATTGTCCTTGCAGGTATTGTCTGTGGCAACTGGAAACGTCCAACTGGCCTCGTCAGCAGAAAAAAATAATAGGCAACAAATGGGGGGCCATATTTTGTCTGCCAGTGAGACTGTGATTACAAGGTATTTCAAACTACCCGAACATGACTAATTCAAATTATGATCCAACTGTACAGGGACCAATTTCTGTGGTTTGAGACATCACACATAAGATGCAAATGCATAAGGACTAATAAAGTAAATGATTGCTTCCTATGTGTTATACTGAACATTTTTTAGGCTGCTGGGGAAATGCATAGCAAATCCTTATTTCTTTCGTAAAAAAAATTCACACTACAAATTGTACATTTTAGACGGTACAGCATTGTACATAATTACTTTAAACAAACACAAAAACATCCCAATAAAAAACATTTTTCACCAAAACATTCAAAAAAGCAATCTGTCTTAAGGAAGCCTAAATATGTCAATAGCCTTCTTGTTCTCCGTGGATGTTTTTATTATTCACATATTTCCTAAATTCCATACAGGCTCATTATTATTAAAAATAATTTGTGAATAATAAACAGAATATAATAAGATGTATAGTCTGAAATATTTAGTTTAGGCATTATTTTCAATAAATTCTCTTCAAACGGAGTGACCAAAATCATTTTATTATGGTCTCACGCAATCGGCGTGAACGAGCACGCATGACGTCGCGTTCCTGAACGACCTTGTTTTTGTTGATGCTGCAGTGAGTGCGGCTGCGCGCTGCCCAATGCTTTCGCCGTCGCTGACGTCAGGAGAAAAAGAGTGAAGCCTCTGGCTTTGGCTAGCGACTCTGGAGACTGATTAGGTTGTACAATTTGTGTGTAACGTTAGAATTGTTTGGAGTCTGGGAAGCAAGCTAACGATAGTTATTCTTAGTCAGTGACGAACCAACCTCTCCCGTATGTGATCGCCCTTGCGTGTCAACGGACGCCGCTAGCTAGGGCCAGGGAACAAAATCGTATATCGCCATTATATGATCCAGTGTCCAGCGTCACTTTTACTCTCCATGTGGGTGAGGGAATTGTGTGTGTCAGACTATGGCGAGAAAAACAGTTAGCAGGAAAAGGAAGACAGGAGAGCCAAAGGACCAACAACAGGTAGGCGGAAACCGGTGCCTATCAAGCTAGCTGAATAAGCTAGTCATCCTGTTAGCATGCTAACCAACAGTTGGCTAGCAAGGTTCTGTTGATATCAGAGGCAGTATACTGATGGCATTGTAACACATTAAGAACCACACTATAACGACAAATCAAGCACAATTTTGTTCTGGTTTGATAAATAATGTAACTTGTGGTACCACGTAATGTAGCAAAACGTTAGCCAACGGCAGTCAGTTGTCAATACGACAGCTAACGTTAGCTTAAGTCCGGCTGCGTGATTTGATAAAAGGGTTACTAACGTTATTAAATTGTACTTAAGGTCAAACGTCCTTGTCGTAGATAAATAACACTGGCAGTTAATTGTTCGGATGGGACCATAACTTGACACTTAAGTCACTTACCAAAATAATGTTAGTCGTGAATGAAATCTGTTTACCCCTGAAAGTAGCTAAGTATTTTACATAGCTGTAGCTATTTAGCCAGTATTTTCTGATATAAAACTTAATACTGTAACTGTAGATTGGCTAGTCCTAAAGTAACTGACAGACCAATGGTCTCCCTCATAAGCACGAAGATCTGGGCAGCCCTGACCACCAAAAATGATCCCAGCTGTGACGCCACAAATAATGCTTAACGTTAGCTTAAATAACCTGATACCAGATGGATAGTAGGTTGCATATCTCTTTACGAAATATTTTAAGATCTGCTTTTACTGCGTCGTATATCAGCCCTGTCAAGGCAATTCTCTTAACTGTGGGGTCACTGTCATCTCCCAGTGCATGTCAACATATTAACAGCTCCAAAGCCAGTCTATGAGTCAGTCACACTGGATAAAAACGGCCAAGACTGAAAAAAAATACTTGAATTTCCAAATGAAATTAATGTCAAACAATAGAACAGCTGTTGTGACAGTTTTACTGTTACTACGTAGAATTACAAAAATCGTTCATAACATTCTGACAGAGTGCATTCTTTAAAATAATTGACTTGTGAAAATAACAAAATAAAATAACAAAAATAACCACTTTAACTGGTTAATCAATTTCAAAAGCGGAGGTTTTACATTTAAGGTATGACCTAGATAACCTCTAATACCACTGAGCAAATATTACAGACTTTACAGGTTGAAAAGGTTGAATGTTTTGATTGTTTCAGCGAAATCGAGACTGGATTCTAATGTGACTCAGCCTTGAGTCTTCTTAGCAGCTGTGTTTCTGTGATGCATTTCTTTGTCTTCAACATGGGGCTGGACAGTATATCAAAATTGAGTGAAAGTTGCTTTATGAATATAATGTTCATATTGCACAAGCGAAGTATTTATTTGGCCTTGATATGCATTAGCATCATATTTTAAAGACTGAAGAAAATATTCTGTGAGAAAATTACAGCATTATCATTTTCATTTGTTCTTCAATTAAAATAAGAATAATGATGTAAAAGTCCCGAAAACATTTTTCAGTATTGAAAAACCTATCGCTATTGAAATATTAGTCAAATAATCGCAATAACATATTCTTTCAATATAGTTCAGCCATAGTTGATGACCAGTTGTAATGTCGTTCAATAGAGTTCTTATGTGGGTTATCTAAACGTTGGGGTAATTTGCAGCTCTGTTATAGATTACCAATAATAGTGGTATACTTGAGCAGGTGTGTTTTTGCTTGCAATACTCCTATGAGCCACTAAGGCTCCTATATCTGTACCTGAAAGAGAGTGTGTTCGCTCAGTACATAGAGGTGGTGATATTAAGATTGGATTATGAAAGATATGGGTTGCATTGTATTATTTAATAGTTCACTTTTCATAAATTAACTTCATTGTAGGCTGACTCCTTCTCATTTGTATGTAAAATTTAATTCTGGACTATTTCTGAAATCTCTTCATTTGGAAATTTCAACATTTTTTGCTTTTTCTCCGAAAATCTTCAGTCACTTGACTTTTTCTCCATTCTTTCCACAGCTGGGCTGGTGTCAGGCACCACACAAGCGAAGCCGTGTGTCTTGTTCATCACGTCATGCCCAGCAATGGTGGTGTAGTCGGCGCTCAGTGGTCTGTGCTCTCCGAGGGCGGGAGTTCAGACCTCAACAGCAGCATGAGGTACGCCTCCAACGCAGCCTGCGTGGCTTTGCAGCTGGCCGGCTCCCTGGCATCCTCAAGGAGAGGGAGTTCTCTCTGGGACGACTCAACAAGGTGTTTGCTTCACAATGGCTCAACCATCGGCAGGTTGTGTGTGGGACCAAGTGCAACACGGTAAATGTCACTTTTGTAAAGTAATCTGTAATTAATGGTTTAGCATTGCAATATGTTTCAGAGCCCACACATGTTGGCAATCAAAGTGTATTATACATTAGTCAGTACATGTTTATACACTAGAAATAATTAAATTATTTGATTATCATAGGAATGAGAGATTGCGTAGATAAAGGCTGATGTCAGAGAAAGTATAATGCAAGTAGCAGGGCAGAATAAGGTTAAGGTGAAATATGTTGGCTGTTTAAAAAATGTCATTAACATTATTTTGTGAAGTTTTGCAATTTGATTCCAGAATATGTTGGTCTGAGCAGGTGTCTTTTCTCGCTTTACCTGCAGCTCTTTGTAGCTGATGTCTTGACTGGGCAAATAACACGCATTCCCATGCTGAAGGACAGGGAGTGTCATGGTGAGGGCTCTGGGGTGGTAGGTGCAGTGGTGGCGGGGCGGCATTATCACCCCATAGGTAGCCCCCGTTCCCGGCTGGACCAGCAGGGCTGTGGGATCCATGCTATTGAAATCAACCCCTCCAGAACACTGCTAGCTACCGGAGGAGACAACCCCAACAGCCTGGCTATCTATCAACTGCCCACACTGGACCCTGTTTGTGTTGGAGATGTAAGTCTGTAACCATAACTTGATTTGTTGTAGTTTGTAAAGTCATCTCCTATATTTTGCGTACTGTGGTATCCTTGGTTGCCATGGTCACATCACGAGATGCATTGGAAAGTGGGGAAAAGAAGCAAAGCAAAGAAAGAAGCAAATATACTTGCTCATTCACCAGAGTGATAGCTGGCCGCTGTCTTCTCGCAGACGCCGTCTTGTCTATTTTTGTAAATAAACTAAACCTTGTAATTTCTGTGAATGACATTCCTATGGGAGGATAATACCTTAATTTCCATGATATATATTGTGTCTGTGTCGCCCAACGCCTTGTAGTATTAACGTTTAAGCACTCAAGGTTGTGTGAGAGGTGTTGTTTTACTTTTACATTTTAGTCATTTCTTTTTTAGGATGGGCACAATGACTGGATCTTCTCAATAGCATGGATCAGTGACAGTATGGCGGTCTCTGGTGAGTTGTCGGTATGAATGAACACTGAATTTTGAGCCAAGACTCAGCCGGCATGAGTCAGTTATTTTTCTCTCACATTTCCTTATGTCATTATTCTTTCTCTACACTTGTGGCAAACATATGTTTATTAATCCACTTTTGATGGATTTGATATCCTTCTTTGTTTGTGTGTGTTTAAATCCACAGGATCCAGAGATGGCTCCATGGGCCTGTGGGAGGTCACGGAGGAGGTAATGAGCCAGGCTGAGCGCAGTCAGAGTGAAGAGGCTGTACCCTCCTATGCCCACATCTCCCATCGAGCCCTTGAAGACATCCCAAAGGAGTACACCAACCCATTCAACTGTAAAGTCCGTGCTTTAGCCTTCAACAACAACCACAAAGTACGTTTTCTTCCCCAAGAACCTGTTAATATGGTAATATGATTGTAGAGCTTGACATTATTAACAAGAGGCACTTGTTCTTTGAACTTTTACCTTTTACTCCAGGCACAAACATTACATTGTCTGGCTAAAAATGACCATAGCCTGGCATTGTCTGAAAAATGTTGAATAAAACTTTGGCTCTACAAATTCATTTGGTTCTGATGCCATTGTTCCAAAGGAAAGCTACATTATGCTGCTTTAAGGTGATCACTGTGTGATAACTGACTGCTGTGTCAGTGGAGGGCCTTTAACAGTCCTCGTCTTTTTAAGAGGGAAAGAAATGTACAACATGGGTTGAGGATCCTTCTAAAGGCTTTAAATTCTTTCCAAAAGGTGATTGTCACTGATTGTCTGTCTGTCTGCTTCTTAAACATTTCTGCTTCCATACTCGTTGGGCCATTTACATCAGACCTCCTCACATGTTGATTTGCTTTTTCAGGAGCTGGGTGCTGTGTCCTTGGATGGCTATTTCCATCTCTGGAAAGCTGAGCACAATTTGTGCAAGGTAAATTGACTATCACATCTCATCAGCATGTTTTTTATAGCACTGAAGTGTAATATGTGCATATGGTGTATAATTATATCTTAAACTAAAATGTTACTGCTTGTGCTCTCTCCAACAAGAAACTATTGATTTTCCACATCGTTGGATGTACAAATGTTAAGTTGGTACTCCTTTAACATCCTGTGTTGCTTCCTTACAGCTACTGTCCACCAAGCTTCCTCATTGCAAAGAGAATGTGTGTCTGGCATATGGACAGGACTGGTCAGTATACGCAGTCGGTTCGCAGGCTCATGTCTCCTTTCTGGATCCCCGTCAGCCAACACACAACATAAAGTCCGTCAATTCCAGAGAGAGAGGAAGTGGTGAGTGATTTGTGAATTTAAAAAAAAGAGCCAGAGGCACATGCGGAGAGCAATTGAACTTGCTAAATGATCAGTGGGAATGTAGATAACATTGAGACAGCTGTTTTTTTAAGTACTTCCTGAAGATGTTTGCATATGAAACAATTTGTGTAGCCAATCACTAATCAAGATTCACAAATGTTTTTGTCACATGATGTACACGGATATGCATATATTAAAAAAAGGGGCCAGCACCGCTACCTCCAATTCTACTGGTCACATGGGATGCTGCTTTCCAATTAGTACACCTGACAGGCAGATGCTGTAAACGGAGGAGGATTTTTTTAAACGCTAATATATAGATAGCTTTGAAAACTAGCCACTAGTACCATAATGTTGTTTTGTGTCCCAGATTGGATAATCAAACTTTGAATATGTCTTTTCTCTGCTGGTTTTCACACACAGTTAGTTGGCCTCCTGGATTGTTACCCTAGTTTCATTTTCTTTTCCACAAAAAAAACAAAACAAATGGTCAAATAACTCTGGAACAGGAATAATCCAGTAACAACAGGAAGAAAACGACTTTTTACAGTAATGAATATTTTTAAAAAAATGTCTATCTTCTGTTTTTTTCTACTGTGCAAGCCCTTACAGTTTGCATGCTCTGCGGCATCTAAAAAAGCAAAGCACACCTTGTTGCAGGAGCTGGTTAGCTCAGACTTTGCAGGCAGCTGTGAAAAGGCCCCAACAAGATGAAAACTTGTATGTCTTTGTCTGTGCAGGGATCCGCTCTGTGAGTTTCTACGAGCACATCGTGACAGTGGGTACTGGCCAAGGGTCACTTCTCTTCTATGATATTCGGGCCCATAGATTCCTAGAGAACCCTTTGAACCCAGCCGGGGGGTACCGGAAGTGCCCAGGAGATGGCATCCTCAAGCTCACGACAGGGAAAGGCTGGCTGGTAATACAATCTTTTGGCTAGTTGTAATCAGTAATCTTATCTGGTATTGAAAAACGAGTTGCTTAACTGAGGTGTATCTGATAGAAAATTTAACAGGGTTGTAGTTACAGATTACTTGCATACTGTTAATTTCACGTTTCTTTTGTCTTAACCTGAAACATCTTCCCTTCTGCTCTTCAATGCTATGCTTTCAGAATCACGATGAAACGTGGAGGAGTTACTTCTCAGACATGCATTCCTTCCCCAACGCTGTGTACACACACTGCTATGACGACTCTGGCACCAAGCTATTTGTAGCAGGTGGACCACTCTGTTCTGGCCTGCACGGGAACTACGCAGGGCTGTGGAGCTAGCCTTTTCTTCCTCTCCATCGTTCTATCACTTCGTCCTCATCCTGATTTGTATTTAACCAGTCCCTCCATCTCCCTCCCTCTTCAAGTCCTCTCACATCACTGTCTTTGGTGTCCTTCCTCCGCCATAAATTGTCTGTTTCCAATTTGCTCACATGTGGACTCAGGAGCATGATTTCGCCCTCACCATATCACAGCTTTGAAAACTGTGTGTCTTCTTGTCTGCATCTCACTATTCTGTCTCCAGTATTCTTTTGGTCCTTCCACCAAAGCCACTCAGTTTTTTTTTGATAAAATGTATAAACTAGTCATTTTCAATAGCTGCAAAGTCTGCCACTGAAGAACTCAAAGGAGTTTTGAAAATCATTACCAGACTTCACTATTTAAAACAAAGACATACCACTGATAGGAATTAGCCTATGGTCTTTGGCTGGCTTGTTTTTGTATGTAAGGATAGTGTTTCTGCTGCTGCTTCTGTGATATGAGTGTCTGTAATATACTTATGGAACACCCCCCCCTCAAAAAAAAAGATTTCCTTATCATTCTCTCACTGAAATGGACAGCAATAAAAAAGTGGGGGAGGAAGAAGGACGGAAGAGACAGTTCGTTTGAAGGCCGTAACCTGAGTGCAGTTTGACTTATGATAGAGAATATTTACTGGTTGGAAAAGTCCGTCCTGTCCCACAACGATCCCAAGAACTTCTGTCTTCTCCCATCGGAAGAAGAAGACAGCCTATCCAATCAAAATGTGACTTTGTATTTTTCTCATTGAGATAATGTAAAAAGAAACAATAAGATTGCGTAATGCAGAGTTTATCTGCTATGAAGTAATCCCATCAAATGCGTATACTATTTTTGACTGATTTGACAGGCCTACCCCTGCTGATAGTCAAATTTGCTTAATCTGTATTTATTTTCTGTCACCTTTACTTGAATGGTAAGGCGTGTTAATATCTGATACATTTTTTTTCAAAGGACATTTTCTCGTTGCCCTTTGCCTATGTTCCTATTCTTTTTGGCAAGAATGCTTTCAGCTGATTTTTTCACTGGCGGTATTCAAATACTCATCTGTAAGTTTTCTGGTGTCACGAGAGAATTTACTATTGTTAGCTTTGGTAGCGGGTTATGAAATAGATAAGAGCCTGGGTTGAATTACCCCTGACTGCCACTCCTCCACAGGAACTAAGGTGAAGATCTGTGGTTGTTGACTTTAAACTTCTCAACCATCCACCAAGATGAAATGCAAGGTGAAGAAACACATGTTTGGACTCTAACCTGGAGTTAAACGCTGCAGGCACATACCCTTGTTGTCACAATTGTAGAACTTTCTTATTGTCCTCTTTTGTATCAATGAGTGAGTGATTCTGCTCTTTTCCTTGTTTTGTAGAGGCAGGCTTGAGTTATGTTTCTGCCTTTCTCAAGTCTTTCTGTGAAAGACTGCCATAGGCGATCATAATTTTGCTTTTCTACCTGGAACTTTTCTCCAGTTTTCATGATAATGACAGGATGAAATGAGAAACCCCAATTACGACCACAAATTGAACGAATAACCAACACTTTCAAAGTGTATTTTATATATAAATGTGTATATGTATGTGTAAAATACATAGGGACAATTGCATACATTTTTATGTATATGTCTGAGGAAGTGTGGATTGATGTGTCTACTTGGTGATGCCCTGTTTTTTTTTATACACACCTCATGAATGTTTTTACAAATGACTGAATATGAGGATACGAGATGAAAACATCTGAAAAACAAGCTATCAAATCTTTAAAAAGAATAATAAAAATAAAATGTATATTGATGTAATGTTTACCGTTTTTCATTATCAGTGTCATTACCTCCTGTAAAGATTACATCTTGTATTGAAATGGGTCACAGCTTATTTTGATGTTGCCATTAGTGATTGTGTAGGGGTCATGCTGAGGCCTAGAGGTTAGAGAAACCGGCTTGGTACCGATAGGTTGCCGGTTAAATCCCCTGGACTGCAGAAAAAATGTGGGTGGGGTGAGTGAAAGAAAAAACAATTTCCCCTCACCATTCACATCTGAACTGACCGTGAGCAAGTTTTTAATTGTGCTCAAAATTGTGACCCCTATATCTATACATAAAAGCGTGCAAGACTAAAGCCATCAACCTCATCACTGTCCGATCAAAATCACAACTAAACATATTGCTAATCAATCAAAAATGGTGCTTACAGTAGCAGGGAATGTTATCGTAATTTTTCTGGGAGTGCAGATTTGGTCCCCCAAATGTGGACTCCATTGATACGGCCTTGATCTATGATGTGTGTCTGCTCGTGAGCGCTGAATGTACACAAGTTGTGGGCCGGAGAAGAGAGCGGAGCATCCACCGCGGTAGCGTAAGTCACGTGACCACCTTGTCTGCTGCTGGCTGAGTGAAGCGTGTTTGCAGGTAATGAAAACACGAATTTTATTATGTTTTTCAACACCCTTTTCAAATTCCCAACGAGTTTGAAACATTGAATTTAGAGCACTTCGCTGAAATAGTTGGTCGTTAGCTTCGTTGTTTTCCCTACATGGGACTGCGAGGGGTGTCTTTGGCGATTATTCTGTGTCTTGTTTCCCGGCGAGCCATGTCGGGATGGGATTGTGCTCCGCTGCGAGGCCTTTTGCGTTAGATTTGATACAGCTTTGGTGTTAGCTGGTTAGCCTGTTGTTGAGCTGTCACTGACAAAACTAATGCAACTGTCATTGTCATTGGATAACTGTTTGGATCTTTGAATACGCCAATACTCTAGCGAGCTAGTTAGATTGGCTATCAACTTGGACCCGATTTAGATAGCCTCTTTGGCTAGCTTCATCCCAACTGCATCGTTTTTCAGACGGTGTAGTGTCAGCATTAGCATGTTCGGTAGCTAACCTCAGTTAATGCTAGCGAGGACAAAGGGGTCCCTAGTATCAACAGCACCAAGTCTGTCAGTGTTGTGTTGAAACACGACACCAGGAAAATCTTATTTGTTTTTTGCTGGGTGGACGAATCATTTATGCAGACCCATGAATAACCGTTATCAATTGTCAAACTCGACGCTAGCTCAAAACATCGCTCCGCTTACACTCATAACATAAAAGGTAGGTAATGCCTAATTGATTTAGTAGTTGTAACCGGGTAGATATAATTCACGTCAACACGTTAAGTGTACGTGCAACTTCATTGGTGTTTATCTTTTATGAATGTCCAAAAGAATGCAATGAACCGATTATTGAATGGTTGTTTTGTTATTGTTGTGTCCAAGACCGTCGACATACATAGTGGTGGTGATGTGTAGGTAGTTTTATTCATGAAAAACAAATTTCAGCTCATGCTTTTTATTTCTCTGAGTTAAAAAAGAGACATCGCTGCAGCTACACTGAAATATTTTCACTGAAGTCGCATTTTAAACCAGCACCTTTTGCACTATCTTTGTTCAGTCCAGCAGCCAATAGCGTTAGTGCATTTGCAACGTCACTCAGTCAATTTAAACTAGCTTGCTATTGTTCCCTGACATAAGACAAATGGGTCAGTAGGGATAGCTATACTTATTATTTAAGTATTTATTATTTAATTAGAAGGTATTTTTTTGCATGATAAAGAATTGAGTAATAAGTCATATACTTGAAGTGGATAGCAAAGCCCAGTGTGTTTTTGTTTTTGCTGTTTATAAAGTGTTTGGTTATTTTATATCAAAATTATTATTGCCATCTATTGTCGTCATAATCACAACAAATTTGACGGTATATCAGACTCAAATACTTGCACTGCGCTTGTTTGGGTTACTGTTTTTGTAATGTGTTCAGGAATGTATCATTCTTCTGACTATGTAGCCACAAGAGGGGCTGTAGGGTCAGGGTGTGTACTGTTTGTTCTGCTGTAAGCGGACACTGGGGCGCTCTCCCTCCTCAACCTAGAATTTCAGCAAGGCTGTTGCATCACCAGGCAAATCGTGAGTCTTACAGCCTCCTTAAGGGCAGTGCTCATGATCGTGCAATAAGGCTTAACCATTCTCACAGCACATATTTCTTTTATTAAACACTTACTACCTTCTATGCACTCACAACGGGAAAGTATTAAGGCTCGGCTGTGACAGCATGTGTTTAAAGATATTTATGGGATTAATAACTGCTGCTTGATTTCACTCTACTCATTGCTTTTTTCTTCCTTTGCAGATTTTTCTATTTTGTACATACAGAGTTTTGTATATACTGTATATGATGAGCTCTCTGGGCAGCGAAAAGGCCCGGGGCCCTCGGGAAAAAGCGCTGCATGTTGCCACTCACACATCACAACCACAGAAACAGATACAGGTGAGCCTCTCCACAACATGGCCAGACATTTTGAAGACAGACACACACTCATCTCCCTGCCGTATACGTTTTGAGACAAAAAACTTAGTTACTTGACTGACTTTGCAAACAAAACCCGATTGCACAGATTATATAGGGACACCTCAATGGTCACTAAAAAAGGATGTTAGCTGTTTGGAGTTCAACCACACATTAACTATTGATGGCAACAATTTCTTTGTGATATCAGACTTTATACACTAACATAATGATTGTATTTCCTAATTTATATGAATAATCTCCAATATGTTTTGCATTCCAGGCGACTGCTGAGCAGATCCGACTTGCCCAGATGATCTATGACAAGAATGATGCAGACTTTGAAGACAAAGTCAATCAGGTGAGCAAAGCTGTGGGTGTTTTCCGGAAATCAAAACGCACTTTGTCTAGATGCTACGCTAAGTCAGGTTTAGCAGGTATGTGCCTTCGATAACTGGACAAACTTTAGGACTCTACATTGATGGATGATCAGACAATAATACATGTATGTGTGAGGCTAAAAGACTTGTACTAGGGTGCAAACCAGTGTAAACGTTTTATGATACATTTGTGACTGACACACATTGTTTATGTTTTTGCTTGTTGCTGTCACCAGCTGATGGAGGTGACTGGCAAGAACCAGGATGAATGTATGGTAGCGCTTCATGACTGCAACGAGGATGTTAGCAGAGCCATCAACTTCCTCCTTGAAAGCACCTCGGACATGGTAGGTGTACAGCTCTTGACCTTGTCTTGTGCCTAATTTAATCGATTCATGTGGCCTACCACGAGCTACTAATCTGAATTTGCTATGTCAGACTTTGTGAATAGATTTCTTTTTTTTTGAGGACATAAATGCTTCTTTGGCCCTGGACTTGGTTTGGAATGTGATACCATGTGCATGGATTTGCCAACCAAGATTACACATTGACACATGGAAGCTCTCCACTATTGGCTTTTCAAACTTTTCGGATGTCTTACAATTTTAATAGTAAAAGTACATATACAAATGTACACATACTTTTGTTTACATAAAGAAAAGCATTAGATGTCGCTTGCTGACCATCCCCAGGCAGAGATTGCTGGCTGCGCGTCAGTGGGAGGAAATCCCTCCGAACCCGCTCTCATCGCAGGTCGTCAATAGTGTGTCAAATACTGTAGCTCTGTCACAGCTGTTGGCATCTGATGCAGAGACACAATGCACCTTTTTGTATCAGAATGAGACACAGCAGGCTGTCAGTAAGATACTCAGGACAACTGCTCAGGTGACACTGGCTGCTGTGTGGAGCCCTGATTCTTCATCAGCAGTGCGCGGCTATTAATGGTTGATAACGATTTTTCAGAACGAATGCCGTTGGTTCATTATTATTTTAATGAGAAACACAACAATAAAACACTGCAACGACGACCTCTTAATAAATGGTTGTAACATTTGTAAACAAAACAAATCAGACAGATGACAGCGCTGCTCGTCAGACCTGCAGAGCTCCCGCTGTTATAGATTAACACAAATAGATAACCGCTGCACGGCGCAGCAAGAAAGAAAGAAACTTTCAGTTTTATCAGCCTGAGTATTGAATAGGCTCAATATTTAGCATTTCGCTGCTTCTAATTTAATATGCATATTTCAATAACTAAATGGGCTTACTATTACAAAAACAACGACGGGGTTGGTTCGAGACGTTTTGTACTGGTAAATGTTCAGCGGATGCGTGAACACCATATAACACCGGCAACACCTAGTACTGCTGCAAGCCTAGTAGGCCGTCCTTCACTGTGGGCCGGGTCACATTCACACTGCTAAAAGAATGTGGCCATATGTGGCACAGACCACCTGCGAATGTGGTCTGCGTGCTCAGATTTCAGAGAGCTGTCCTCTTGTGTTCTAGAACTCCTGGCAATGGCAGGTCTGAACAGGGCCTATGATAACTGATTTTAATGAGATGGGTGATTTTTGGGTGACATTAAGAAATAACAGCATGAACATCAAAACTAACCGATATGATAGTGGCAATTTGCAAATGTTGATTTGTTGAAGGAGGGCTGTTTCCCTCACATATACACTCCTAGTTCAGTCAAACAGGACCTGATGGAGCTCATTCCCAGGTTTTGTGGATGTGTTTGGGCTGGACAGCTTACATTCTTCTAACCCTTGTCATATACTTGGGATCCAATCTCCCAGCCTAACCTCAAGCATCAGACTAGCCAGCCAGGATGACATGAACTACCAGTGTAGAACCTGTACTCATTTTACTTCTGTGCAAAATAACATTTTCTGACAAAAGACAAATAGATTTTTTTTCTAAGAGAGACATCTTTTCAGTGAAAGCTGTCTCAATGCTGTCCTTTGCCCCAGTGACTGTTCAGCAGTAAATATCACAGGCTTTTGGGCTGGCGCAAAGGATACTGTTGTACGTCATGTTCCTTCCTTCTGCTCAGGGAGTAAGGTCAACCAGGCCACCAAATGTCTGGCAAACACTTTAGTGTTATTCTGCCTGTGTGCTGCACATCTTAGTGAGTGTCTCAACATTTCTGAAGCATACCAGCTGGCACAGATGGTGAGGAGAGGCTGTAGGGCAGGGCAGTCAGCCAATCAGTTACCCATGTTGTTGTTTTGGTTTTTCGTGGAAATGCAAAAGTAGCAAATGGCAGTGCTCCACTTTGTGTGGACGCTTTTCGTATAGTATCACAGCTCTCCTGTAGTTGTCCTGCAGTGTTCAGTCCATTGTTACTTCATTAACCTAGAGGCAGCTCCTTAGAGGATCCTTCAGCAGAACAGCAATGAAATTAATGTCACTGAAATCAGGGGAAAATACTGTAAATAAATCATTTTAAACAAGTGCAAGGAGAAAGACATTAACTTTATTGTTTGTGCTTGTATTTCACTGTCTTCATGTTCTTCTCTTCTCTGGTTCCCCTTTGTGCTATTGCTTTTGGTCTGTGCTTAGACCTCATGGGAGACGGTCGGGAAGAAGAAGCCACTGGTGAAGGAGGGCCCATCAGAAAGCAAGGAGAACAAGGAGAACAGGGAGAAGAAAGGAGAGAGGGAGGCCAGCAAGGGCCGTGCGGCTTCCAACCACAGGGGCAAAGGGGCCAGTCGCAGCCGACAGGGTACGGACTCAGGAAGGATTCTTTGTATCATTTACATGTACTTTAGAGTCACCTGTCTGCGCACTTGCTTTTCAGAAACATGTTTTTTTTACATCACTCTGTCACTAGTGTTGCTTTTATTTTAATTTGTGTGTTCATGTGTTTGTGCATGCACAGTGCGTCCAGAGGAGAATGGCGTGGAGGTGACACCAGTAGACAGAGGCTCCGATCGAGGTCGGAGAGGGAAAGGTGGCCGAGGTGAGCTGAGGGCAACTAACAGAATTATCGGTACGCCTGACACTTGAGTAGCTCTTGTTGACTGTATGAATTTTGTGCAGGATCTGGAGGACGAGGCAGAGGCAGAGCACCGCCCGGAAGCAGATTCTCAGCCCAGGGCATGGGGTACGGCGACAGCACATCGCAATCTCTCGCACAAATTAATACCCAAGTGTTTTCTTCAGGCCAGTGAAAGAAACAACAACTTAAGTTTAGTTTGCTTGTCAGTGGCCACGTCTGCACACAGTTTCCAAGATACAGATGTACCATAACTCCATCATTATGCCGCTTTGCTTGTTTACGCAGAGTAAAGAAAAAGCCACCAAAATGACGGCCAATAATTTGATTCTAGATAGCATGATGCTGTTCTGTAACTAGAGGTGAGTGTACGTGTAGTGTGACACTGACCGACATTCTAGCCGCCTCTCACAGAGACGTTTGTTGCTGTAGGCTTAACTGCAGAACATTTTTCCCCCTACGCGTTCTATACAATCTGCGATGAGTAACAGCGCAATATTCCCACCTTGAACAGGCTGTTTAAGAGGGGTGAGTGAGTGCATGTGATGCATTAGATACACCTAGGCTAAAGTTAACATCTTATGTTACCATACATTTCTTTTGTCAAGTCAATATGGTGTCTACTTTATTTCAAAAAGAGATCATTTCAGAATAATAAGTCAAAGAACTTTATTCCAGCTTTTATTTCCCAGAAAAGATAAACACACTAAGTTGACTTTGGAACCACACAGACACTGAATCCTTCAGGAAAAAGCAGGTCATTATCTCCGAAGGCTGAACAAACCTTTGCACGAAAGGTTCAACTAAACCCGAAGACCTCAACAAATTAGCTGGTGGAGGAGTTGGAGGCACAAGGTAACAATTTGTCGAAATCCACAATTAAGAGAGTCCTACATCGCCAAGGACTGAAAGGACCCTACTCCAACACTGACATAAAAAAAAACGAGAATAACATTTACAGATTATAACCAGGACAAAGACACAGCCTTTTGGAAGAGGGTCATCTGGTCAGATTAGACATTAAAATGAACTGTTGGCCACAATGATCAGTGCTATTTGTGGAGGAAAATGGGTGAGGCTATCCATCAAAATAACACCTTCCCAACTGTGAAGCATGTGGGGGGGACAGTATGTTGTGGGACTGTTGCAGTCCAGAAAATACCTGGCATCATGACAAAGGAGGATTACCTGCCAATACAAAATCCACATCAAAGACATCAACTAAAATTTTTAATCTTGGTCGTAATTGGATCTTCCAGCAAGACAACGATCCTAATCAAACTGCCAAAGTTGTAACAAAATGGATCACAGACAGCGAATAAAGTATTGGAGTGGCCATCACAAAGCCCTGACCTGAATACAATCGAGAATTTGAGACTGAATAGGCGTGTCAGAGTAAGGAGGCCAACAAACCTGACCGAGTTACACACATTCTGTCAGGAGAAATGGGCCAAAGTTCCACCGAAGTATATTAAGAAGCTTGTGGAAGGCTTCCATAAGTGTCTGATTCAGGTGAAACAAATAAAAGGCAACACAAACACCAAATACTAACAGAGTGTAATTACACCTTTGACCCACTGAAAATCTGTTTTAGTAAACGAAGCTGGAATATATTTCATTTTTTCTTGTTTTGAAATGATCTTTTATTAAATTAAAGTAGATACTCTATTGACTTAAAACAAGAAATGTATAGTAACATGAAATATGAAGAGTTAAAATGTCAACCATGCTTGATGGTAATCCAGACAGCTTCTGTGTGACTATGCAAATTATAAGAAGTCAAAACAGCTCACTCATCCAATAGGATATTTGTCTAGCAAACAGTAAACAGTGTCAGGTGATGTTTACGATGGACGGGAGGATGTTAAGTGAGTCTGGTTTCACAAGCTGTCAACCACAGTCTTTCCTTTACTCTGCATTCCTTTGCTAGATCTCTTAACATGATGTGTCCCCCTATTCTTCCCCAGGACCTTCAATCCTGCGGACTACACCGCTGAGTCTGGGACAAGGAAAACACACACTGAGGCCTGGGACACAGCTGCCAACAACAGTACAGATGGGACAGGTGAGCTGCAGAGTGCAGACCTTTGATTTGTATAAATCTGTGTGCTTGGTGCTCTCGGAGCTGCCAGCACAGCATTGCACCTTGTAGACCATAATTGATGTACATGTACTTAAGCTCCAGGCACATGTCGACCCACCCAACCCATCTCATTAATTGACTCCTTTTCTGTTGTCGTCTAGTTACCTGGAGGAGTACTTTCGAAGACTGGGCACCTGAGGACTGGAGTGAGGATGTTAGTGTGAGTGGATGCACTGCAGGAAGAAGTCTTCAAGTCACTACAAAATATTTTAAATATTAAAAACAATACTGTCCCCTTTGTATTGTGTGTGTGCCCGCAGCTCTCAGAGACCAAAGTGTTCACTTCCTCATGTGCACCTGTCGCCGAGAACCACATCACACCTGGGCAAAGGTGATAAGAGATATTATTACTCTGCATCCTTATTCCAAAACATTAAATAACTATATTGTAGAAAGTGCTTGGTAGTTTGAGTTATATCAATGTAATGTAAACATTTGTTAGCTTTACCTGACCAACTTTTTTCTGTGTCAGTCTGGACCTAGCCTCTCTGCTGCAGAAGCCTGTGGTTGGAGGGAGAGAAGTCCCCTCCTCCACATCTTCTCTGGTGTTCACCAACTCGCACCACAGCCAGCCACCGCAGCAGCAGCAGCAGCAGCAGCCGCAGCCGCCGGGCAGCCGCAGCACCACTGGTGGAACAAGCTACGCACATGCTGCTCTGGTAAAAAAATATATTTTTATGTGTGTGTTCCTCTGTGTTTCACCTTTAAACACAGACACTCAGTAAAAAAACTAATGATAACACTTCCTCTTCCTCTTTGTGCCAGTCGTCAGTTCTGGGAGCTGGTTTCGGAGACCTGGGCCAAGCCAAAAGGACTCAGTCAAGTGCAGGCGCTCAGATTCTGGAGCAGCTGAAGGGCCCTGGCTTGGGTCCACTGCCCTCATCCCAGGCTGCGCCACCCGTCAGTACCCAAGGAAGCAGCGTCTCCATTGGCCGACTACCAGGCCTGGGAGCACCTGTGCCTCCACCCTCCTCTTCTAGCTGGGACATGAAGGCCTCAGAATCCAACAACACCTCATTGTCCTCACAGTTCAGCCGTAAGTGTTCAAGTCAGTGTGCAGTGATCTCATTTTTCTCATCGGTATTTATATACACTTATTTCAACTCCTTGTCCTTTGCATGTTTTTTTGTGTGTAACTGCAGGTGAGTTTAGCCTTCAGCCAGAACCATCTCTTGTGCTGAGTCAGCTTGTTCAGAGGCACACAGGTCCCTCTTTACCTCTGGCACGTCAGCCCAGTCCTCCATCGCAACAGCAGGCGCCCCCTACGACTGTCTCGCCTGCTCCCCTGCACAGCAGCACACCAGCACAGGCAGGCTCGATGATTGCTGCTGCTGGTTCTAAAGCTCCCGGCCCCAATGCGGGGCTGGACATTCAGGGCAGCGGTACGCCACAGCAGCAGCGGGCACAGCTTAAAGGCCAGAAACGAAGGATACCTCCGACTTCGAAGGTAGGGGTTTTTATTTTAAAATAACATGATCACTCTCCCCTGTGGCTTTGTAATCGTAAATATTGATTGCCATGGCGATATTGCACATAGTTCAGGAGTATATTTAAAAATGAACATGAATTTTTTCTCTTTCGTGACAGATCCCCTCAACAGCGGTAGAGATGCCAGGCTCCGCTGACGTCCCTGGTCTAAACCTTCAATTCGGAGCACTAGACTTTGGCTCGGAGTCAGCTTTACCAGAGTTTGGAGTTGTGGACAACTGTGTCAGCAGGGCATCCAGGGAGTCAACGCCGGCCCCTGCCCCAGCATCAGCTGCATCGGGACCAGGGACACAGAGCCAGACAAGCCTGTACTCCAAACCGCTTAGGTACTGAGTAGTTGCATCTCTAAAGAATAAAACAAAAATTGCGCACTTCAGGTGTTCGATTCGATAGTAATATATTCCTTTGTGTATTTCTTCCTTTTGTTGTCTGGTAGCGAGTCGCTGGGCAGCCCTCTCTCTATCGCCCTCCCCCTGCCCCTCTCTTCATCAGAGCCAGTATATCACTCCTCGGTGGCGCTACCCAGTCTCGCAACCTCCACATTAGGGACCACCAGCTCCGCCAATCCTCCGTCGTCTTCACTGAGCACATCCACCGCCTCCTCCTCTGTGCCCTCCTCTTCTCACTACTCCACAGTGGGAGGAAGCTATGATGGGACCATGCCCCCTCACACACGACTGGCCTTTTCCCAGAGTAAAGAGGCCTCGGGGCCAGTCATGGTGAGCACAAATAGCAAAGAGAAAAGATCATCCTGCCTTTTAGATCTGTTGTCAATGTATGCAGACACTAACATCCTTTGTTTTTCTTATGACCAGAATGGTTTGAATGGAATAAGGACCTCTGCTGCTTTAGACAGTAAGTTCCCCTCATGATGTGTTTGTTCAAAGTGTTACTAGTAAATTCTCTACTAATAACCTTTTATTTTTGGACTATATTCATCTTAGGTCAGCTAAAAGTTATCCATTATTATTTAGCGAACATCTAAAGACTCCTGTCCTACTCTTCCCAGCTTCCTCAGCATCTTCCATACCAAAGCCTGAGTCACCGTCTATTAACATCAACACCAACGGTGCTCCAGCACCTTCTTCCCACTTACCCTCGACCTTGCCTGCGCAGACCTCCAGCACGCACTCCAGCATGGCACAGGACCTGCCCTCTGCCAGCCAGCTCAACTCGCTCAACAGGTGACACACTTGCACACGGTAGTAAAGACAGACCACGACTAAAAAAAGAACCTTTGATATGTGTTGTCAGCTCGGATTTACCACCAAGCCGAAGTGGATGCATGTCGCTGACACTATTACATCAAATACAAAAATGATTTCCTTGAAAAAAAGTGTGTTCTATTAATAGTTGGACAGTGAGTAAACACCAAGACAAAAAGTACATGTAGATTTAAAGGAAGCAGGGTAATGTGAGCTGAGAGACTTGTGATGTAGTGATTAGCATCTTGAACCTCTGGCTGACATGTTGGTTCACTCTCTTCTTGCTCTCTGTCTTCACTCTGCAGC
>CAAKHC010007553.1:25034-53839 GCA_901007825.1 Macroramphosus scolopax | reverse complement strand
TATGATTCCTGTGTGTATGTGTGGTGTCCTGTTTCAAACCTATAACGTCTGTGTGGTTTCCAGGTCCACCAAGTTGTCCTTAAGTGTCCTCCTAAATGAGGCCAGCGTGGCACTGAGTGATGACATCACCAGCCCCACCGGATCCGTGGAGCTGCTGAGACTCACATTAACCAAAGTGTTTGTCAGCCTGGCTCCGGCGCCCGCCTGCCAGCTCCCAGAGCTATCTATTGACCCTGGAGAGGCTGCAGCAACCCTCTTGACTCTGACGCATGACGCCACTCTGATCGAGGTTTACTGCTCTTGTCTGCAAGTGGACAACCAGCTGTATAATCGTGCAAGCTTCCACTTCCCCGTGCTGCTATGCCAGGAGCAGAGAGGAGGAGCTGAGTCTGGGAATCATTGGAGCAGCAATGACAACCCCACAGAGTCTCCTGAACTCCTGGAAGAGTTTAAGCGGTCTTGTTTCCTTCATCTTCGGCTGACACTGGCTGGGGACAGATGCACCATGGAGGAGGTTGGACTCAGTCCTCTATATAGTTTATAGGCTTTTGTCTTTTTGTAGTAGACGTGACTCCTGTCCCTTTAAAACCTGCACACATGTCACACATTATTTTTCCCCTATTCTTCATCTTTTACTATACACTTATACTACGAGGCCCTCAGGAACATACCTTTGTGATTACTGCAGTCTGTTGGAGTTGTTCTCCTCCCTCGGCTGCTAACATGGCCTCTGTGTGGTGATCTAGTGGTAAATTAGTAGTTTCATTTTCGCTAATGACAAAGGAACCTTCAACTTTTAGACATTTGACGGTAAATAGAAGAAGCATCAGATCTCATGAGAGCTGCTCTCCCTTCAGGTGAGCTTCCAGCTGCAGCCTGCCAGAGTCTACCTCGAGGACACCTTTGTTTACTACGTTAAGACCCTGTTCCACACCTACATCCCCGACACGGCGCTGGCCTCAGCCTCGGTGAAGACCCTGAGGAGCAGAGAGCCTGGATCGGCCCCCATGCTGCCTGAGCAGGTGCACACTTCATTACACAATGTTTTAAGTGAATGAGAGAGACCTGCGGCAGAAAATCTTCCTGTGCTTTGATAAGAAAAGCACACAATTAAGAATTTTACTCTGTGAATGTGGTCCAGGTGCTTCAGTCCATCACGGCGTTGGTCCGCCCTGTCCGGCTGCAGAAGCTGACCATCCAGCCAGTCAACCTGCTGGTCAGCATCCACGCTTCCCTGAAACTGTACATCGCTTCAGACCACACTCCCCTCGCCTTCTCCCTGTTCGAGAGAGGACCGCTCTGCACAACAGCCAGGCAACTCGTCCACGCTCTGGCCATGCACTACGCTGCCGGGGCGCTCTTCAGAGCTGGTGGGTAGTTCATACTTACAACAGGCTGATGAAGTTAAATCTTTCTTGTTTATGTTACTAATCACAGCATCATCTGCAAATGACTCTCTGAACTGCAACGACAGCACAACATCTATTTCTGTAAATAATGACAGGAAACTAACAGGCTACATGCTCAAAGAGAAAATCCAGTTTATTTTTAAATGTTGGTAGAAGTTATTGCTCCCAGTGCTCACATTGCTCTGTGGCAGATGTGCAGTAAAACTGTAGTGCTCCTGGAAGCATCATGTGAATCACTGGAGGCCTGAAGGAGACAGTTTGTTTTATCATTGGGTTTGACTGATAACTCACAGGTCAGCACGTTACGGAGAATCTGAGCCGCCACCAGGTCCACGTCTGACTTACGGCGCCCTGTAATGGCTCCTTATCTCTGTCCCGTGTTGTCGTCCGATCCAGTCAAAGCCTCCACACATGGTCTGGTTTAACCCAGTCATTCCCACATCAGAAATCACTGTTCTGGCCGGACGCTTCCTCCCCGCTGTCTTTCATTAGATCGCTCATTGCTGCTCGTATTTCAACACGTCACCTCGCCACGTTCTCCTCTTCCTGAGTCATCATTAGTTAGGGCAAGCAGTGCATTCTGGGACTGATTAGTTTCAGGATGTACAGTACTGCACTCACACACACACACACACACACACACACACGAAACCTAATGTGGATATTGAATGTATATGCTATGTCTGTGTATGTGTGTGTGTATGTGTGTGTGTGTGTGTGTGTGTGTGTGTGTGTGTGTGTGTGTGTGTGTGTGTGTGTGTGTGTGTGTGTGTGTGTGTGTGTGTGTATAGCGCAGCCCTGTAAATATCAGCTCCTGTCAGGACTTTATGCTTCACCAAAACCACAACTGGGAGACCATGTAAAGCCGTAACGACCGCTCGGCCCCACTGGAGTTGATTCTCTACCATTAAAGTCCATCACTCAAGTGCATATCGACTGAGTCTAAGATCAGAGCGCCGCTGGTGTATTGAGAAATGGCTATTTGATTTTTGCGATGCATTTGTCAGTGCATAAATATCAATGAGCCGTAGCATCTGAAGAGGACTGGACGGCTGAGCGAGCGAGGTGAGATAGTCGGAGGTAGTAAATCTAGCTGTGGTGCATGTATGACTTCATGCAGGAGTGTGTATGTCCATGTGGAAGTGTGTGTGTGTGTGTAAGGTAATCTGATAGAATTAACACATCACATATAACCGTGATGTCAAACGTTTTGACGTTCGCTCCTCACTGCTGATGGCCAGCAGAGGTTCGACCTTCCTCAAGGGGTTGCATGAGGAGTCTTCCTCCGACAGCAGGTGCTCCGTGTGGATTTGGTGTGCGTTGTCTCACAACACATTTTGGTGACCTCAAAGGCTAATAGAAGTAACATTTTCTTTTTTTTCTATTGCTTCCTTTTTCTGTGCAAAGCCGAACTGAAATAATAAAATTCTTTCCAGAAGATCAGAGAGACGTCTGCTAAGAAACTCTAGACTCGGTCTCCTTGTAGCCTTAAGGACGTTCAGATGTACGCTGCTCCAAACAGTTTAGATTCTGTTATTCTCTGTGGCTACCCAGCTTGAAGAATAAGAAGAAATACACTGTTTATTCTACTAAGTACGGCGAGACATTCGAATTAGCCAAATCTTCCAGCGTTGCATTGATTACAAAGTACAGAGGAGTCTTGAAAGCCAAAACTCTTCTTGGAGGATGATGAGGATGAAGGAGCCTGGAGGTTCCTCAGGAACTGAAATGAATGACGTAACTTTATATTCAAACACTCTGGAGGAATCATTGTACAACCTCACTAGATCAGTTGTGTATCTCAGTAATCTCTAACTTCATGTTAGTGTTAATACTGTGTATATTTATTTTGAGATGTTCATCACATTCACCTCAAACTAAACGCCCCGACCGTCTTGTGTATGTTGTTATTCTCAGGCTGGGTGGTGGGGTCTTTGGAGATCCTGGGCAGTCCTGCTAATCTGGTGCGCAGCATCGGGAACGGCGTGTCCGACTTCTTCCGCCTGCCCTACGAGGGTCTGACGCGCGGGCCCGGAGCCTTCGTCAGCGGGGTGTCCAGAGGGACCACCTCCTTCGTCAAACACATCTCAAAAGGTAACTCAAGTTGTCACAGTGTTTTTGCACACTCGCTTATGTTTCCCCCAGAATTTGTCTTTTGAAAACGTGTGCGTTCAAACCACGTCTGTGTGTGTTCAGGCACCCTGACGTCCATCACCAACTTAGCAACCAGCCTGGCCAGAAACATGGACCGACTTTCTCTGGACGAGGAGCACTACACCCGGCAGGAGGAGTGGAGGCGACAGCTGCCGGAGAGCCTCGGGGACGGTCTCAGGCAGGGGCTGTCCCGACTCGGCATCAGTTTGTTGGGTACGTGAGGAGAAGCTCACACCAACATGCATCCAGTGTAGCCATAAGTTCATTTCAGATGCAGTTTTTCATGCGAGATATCTAATCGCATCAGTCAGACGGGATCAGTCAAACTTTGAGGGTCATGAAGGGCGGGATAACTATTTTTGGGGTTACAGCATGTCTTCACAAATAGGACGCTCTGTTTGATGTTATCAATAATTCCAAAGAGGCACACAAACACACGGCATCGCGCTCAGTCACACGGAGCCGTGGAGACGACGCAGCAGGGTCTCAATAAACGCCCAGAGGGCAGTAAAAGTCAGATCTGTGTTAAATCATACTCAAAGACTCGCGGAGCATATCGTCATTGAAACCAAACATCTGCTCGCATCTCTCATGGTTACAACAGACTCTTTCTCCCCGAGATGCCCTGTTGATCACATGTGCGTCATATGGAAAATTATATTTTGTGAAGGACGAAAGCAAGTCTGAAGCTGTGTGATTCCCATTATGGCACTTTGAATTCTCTCAGTCTGTTTCTCAAGTATCACTGAAGAGGGCTTGAACTCCAATTGTATTTTGTTATCACAGGTTTCTATTTGATATGTAACAAAGCACACTGGTTAATAACAAAGACGTGTTCTTGCAGGAGCAATCGCCGGCATCGTGGACCAGCCCATGCAGAACTTCCAAAGGAACTGGGAGATTCCGAGCTCAGCCGGCAGCAAAGCCAAAGGAGTCATCTCTGGCGTGGGGAAAGGCATTGTGGGGGTTTTCACCAAGCCCATCGGCGGAGCGGCCGAGCTGGTGTCCCAGACTGGATACGGTGAGTTTAAAGAAAAAGGGCCTCGGAGGAAAAGAAGGAAATGAATAAATTCCTTTTGTAGTCTCACTCAGGAGCTCTGATTCAGGACTTCTACCGACGTCATGAATCCAGCTTAGTTGGATGTCATCACCTGCACAAACCTTTCAAATGGAAAGGAACTAATCAATGTTCTTTTTTAACCTAAGAGGATTACAATTATAAAGTCCTGCAGAAATACACACATGCAGACCATCACTGCAACACAGCAACATCTGAAGTGCAGCGAGTCTCAGCCGTGCACAAATAATATTAATAATTCTGCGCAGCATAACAAATAAGCCTTGTGTATGTTTCCATGCAGCCCCGGGCAACAATACTATAATAAACACATATGAATTAGATTATCCATCAATAGATGGACAATCTGTCCCCCTCTCCCCTCATGACTCCAGGCAGGAGCCAAGTGTTCATTAGGCCAGGCCTTCGGTGGTGCAGGAGCCAGGAAAGAGCCCCGACACACACATGCCTCATCATATATACACACAACCAACAGGCTGTTTAGGCCTGTGGAGTTACTATGTGTTTTATTAGGGGTAGATGGGGGGTGGAGGTGAGGACAAGGTCAGAGGGTGTATGTGTGGTCATTGCTGCAGCATATAAACATGATGTGGTGAGGAGCTCCGTATAAGAGGCCGGCGCTGAGCTGACAGAGCAGGAAACACAGTTTGTATACACGTAGAAGCACCTAAAGCAACGAAATCTGCTGGTCAGAGAAAACAAAAGCATTGAATTGTGTCTTAATTCTGACACAAAACCAACGGACACACACACACACACACACACACACTGTTACAATCAGGGCTGAGCAGCTTTGCAGAGGACCACTGCATTGACATGTGACGTGTTCTTCATGGTTTTATTTTACTTGATGACTTCACTGGCTCGCTGCTGCTGCTGCTGCTGCTGATCTGCTGACAGCACCAGCGGGATGAAGGAGACTGACCGGCCGCAGAGAGGGAACAAAGTTTAAACCGATCAATCAATGTAACTCAGGATTGCATCTACCTGCTTCATTGACGTAGACGTCTATAGAATCTACATGCATGTATTTGATCAACAAACCCGTCCACCTGGTAGTTCTGTTGTTGTTAACCCTCCTGTGTGTCATGGTGTCTCTTCCAGGGATCCTCCATGGAGCCGGACTGTGGCAGCTTCCTAAACAGCTCTACCTGCCTGCAGATGAGAAATCAGCTCAGGCCGCCAACAGCCACCTTAAATATGTCTGGTATGACCCCCCCGATCCGTGCATCGTTCCTGTGGGCACCTCTGTTACTTTCCTCCAGCTCGGCCTCAGAAGTGGGACATGTGTTCTTGCATTTGCTTTTCTTGGATTCCCTCCAGGATCTGCTGTTCCTTTTCTCCCACTTACTTCTCATTTTCGCTGTCTTGTTTAAAAAAACCTTGGCGGGTTGATTATGCTCCCCCACCACCACCGCCGCCACCCCCGACCTTGATTCCACACATGGTAGCCAGCCTGCCCTCTCTTGTTCTCATCAAGCCATGTTAAAAGGTTTTTATAAGCACCCTGCCAAAGCCTCCAGCTAGAAATTGTTCTTGTTCTTTAGCTCTGAGTCTATCCAGAGATGTTTCTCTGTGCCATCAGATGGAGGAGAAACACCTTTCCCTTTGTGCTGGAAGTTTGGGAGCTTGGCAGAAAGCGACTTTACAAAAGTTGCATGTTGCAACAAGCAACCTTTGAGCTCTGCGTCATTAAACGATGACTAGAAGTGCAGCTCTCTGCAGCACTGCACTCATGATATCATTGAAAGGTCTCCAGAAGGTTATCAGGAGCTGCAGCTCAAGTAAATCCAGTTTAGTGTCCATAGTTACAAACCGTTTACTTCAAACAGCAGTCAGTCGACTCTCAGCTGCACAAACTGAACGTTTTAAATCCAATATTTCTCCAGAACTTTCAACTTTAGTTGTCATCACCAGAGGGGTTAGCAGAACGTTGTGCCAATGTTAGTGGAAGATGAAAACAAAGATAAAAATGCATGAATGCTGAGATAATTCTCCCCTGTGGCTTTATTCTTTCTACGTTGCCATGAAACTGGTTTCCATCAAGCGTCCATCAATTATTTTTACTACAACAGGTAGCCCAGACACTCGAGGGGTCAGACTGTTTGAGCGGAGTTACACTGAACAGAACCGAACTGTCCCCGCCGCTGCTGCTTCAACATCTGCTGTGCAATTTGAACACCTGCCTTCCAAAATAAACACACTGTCAGAGGAACATGACTGAACACTTCAGTTCCTGCACACGTATTTCCCCATCGACCACGTGTGTAATAGGAACCACACAGAGAACATGTAGAAATGTAAATTACAGGATGTACGCAAACACATATGGTCACTTGTTTGTATGAGTTGAGGTTAGTCAGGCACTTTGTGTGGTCCTGTGTTTATAGGAAGTGTGTATATACGCACATAATCCATGCACACAGGTGATGGGTGGGGGGGGGGCTGATGGAGCATGAAATAATATATCTGATATGTAAAAGTCGTGTTTCCTCTACACGTCCCTGTAAATTGATGGCACAATGTGTAATGTATATTGTCTCCCTGACAACAGGAAAATGCTCCAGTCTCTGGGCCGCCCGGAGCTCTACATGGCCCTGGAGGTGACCATTGTGAGTGGATCGGGTCAGGAGCATGCTGGGTGTCTGCTGCTCACCTCTGAGGTGCTGTTTGTGGTCAGCCTCAGTGAGGACACCCAGCAGCAGGCCTTCCCCATCACCGAGGTAAGAGAAAGGCATCCCGCCTAACAGAACAGTGCAAATGTTGCCTTGCAGACAGTAGAGTGAACGTCCCACCTGGTGTCTCGTGTAGGTGGAGTGTCGGCAGGATCCGGAGCAGCAGGGCCAGCTCACCCTCACCTTACAGCAGCAGACGTTGGCCAGCGACACAGAGGTGAGGCGCTGCCACTTTAAGGGATGAGCTGCACAGGCCTCATGGAGGAATTACAGGAGATACAGTGTGTAATTTAAACACAGCTTAAACAGGCAGATTAGTGGGAGGAGAGACAAACCCTATTTCAGTGGATCAGTTCTATTTGGATTGAGTGGCTATGACCATTTTTAATATTTAATATAAGTCTAGACAACACACATCTGAAACGTGTTTCATGAAGGGCACATCTGGTTTCAGCCACAGCTGCATGTGCCAGCATTGTTTTCACTTTGTGTGTCATCAGGGCAAAATGTGTCCCTGTATCACAAACTACCACAGACGAGATTGTTATTCGTCTGTCTGTGGACAGATTTTGTCTCCACGATAGCGTCACAGCAGTGCAGGATGCAGTCATTCAGATTTACAGGTGGTTGAGGTGAAATGAAGAACACGTGACTGCTGGTGTTGCTTTCTGACTCCATCACATGATGCTCTCTAGTATTTCATTCATTTTCTCAGTAATTCGTGTGTGTGCTTCCCTATAGTTTCTTAAACGTTATCGTCCTGAAGCTTTATGTTCACCCCTTGTTGGTTTACCCCACATGTGCTTGAAGGCACCTGATTGGAGACCAGCTGCAGCAGGGTAAACTCCATCATGTCTGTGGTCCCGCAGGGTGATGGTGTCCGTGAGCGTCTGTCAGAGCAGCAGTACCAGCGGCTGGTGGATTACGTGACGCGGGCGTCCCAGTTTCTGTCCGTCTCCGCTGCGTCTGTCCAGCTGCAGCCGGCGGTGACGCTCGCCGAGCCGCCCGCCTCCGTCACCAAGTCTTATCGCTATCTGGTGGATCCCGCCTTCGCCAAGGTGTTTGTCAGCAAGTTCACCATGGTGAAGGACAAAGCCTTACGGATCGGATTCCACTGACACACAATAACACACCAACTGAAGCCTTAAAAACCCTTGGATACGACGTATTTGGCTTGGAGAAGATGAAAAAACACACCTTTGTAATGTTTGTATAAAAAATATAAATATTTAAATGAGGACATTCAAGGCTTGGAGAGACTTCTAATGAATTTCCTGTGAAAGATATGAAGTGTATTTTCTACTGCTACGACAAACCGCCACAAAGAACACTAGTGATAGGAAACTGTTTTAATCACAGGAGCACACGTCAGTACAGAGCTGGTAACAGTAACAGTAACTGTTCCATCCCGATGACTATAGGCTGTAATAATTCTCTCTAATCAGCTCTGTGTTTACACTCTCCATGTAGTAACACTATTGATGCCAATGTGAAGTGCAATATCGACGTGTTGATGGAAGCTCCAGACGCCAGCTGTCAACCAAAATGTTTTTATACCTGCTGTTACCGACTTGTTTGACAATTACACTGTTCTTTGTAGATTGACATCGATGCCAAACGCTCATGTTGTTATTTTATATGTAAGAATTAAGTCAAATGCCTTTAAATGGATAATATATTAAGAGAACCCTTTTAATAAAAATTACAAATTTATATGGGTGTTGTGAAATCATTGTGTTGGTGTGAAACACAGAGGAACAGATATGTTGGACACCACCTGTAACTGATCATCCAGACACCAGCAGCTCTGCTCAGCTCATCGTGCTCGAGGAACTTCAGTCCCCATCGTGTGTTTGTGCTGCAGGTTTTGTGTTCTGCAGCAACACATGAGAGCAAATTACGCTCGGAAGGCAAAGTGTTTGTTTGGCCTGTTTACATCTTCGGTGTTCGCTTGCCGTCATATCTACGGCCCTGTTTACCATCCGCTCTGGAGGGCTGCCGGTGGCTGTGCGCACTTCCTGCTGTCTTCCCACTGCAGTCAAAGGAGGAGTCTTGAGGGGTGAGAGAAAGTTGAATGACTTTAAGCACTGAACACTGTCACCATGGAGACGAGGCGCGTGCGTGTGCGTGTTTACCTGAGACTGCAGATAACGAGGGATTCTCCTTCCTCAGCAGCACCTCCTCTCTCTTTAGAGCTGCTATATACTTGGAGTAGGACCACGACAACTGAAGGAACATTTAAACAAACCCAGTCAAATCTACCAAGATGTTAACTGTTCCTCCTTTCTAGTCTGTGTTTCATTTCAATACTCGCTGTAGTTCGGCTTCCTTCAGAGGTTCATTTCACACAAACACATCTCCAGTTCTACCTGCATAATGTTTGTCTGTTAGGAACATCATTGAGATTCTTACTGGCTGTGTGGGGTCGATGTTTATCTCCTCTTCCTCTGTACAACTGGACTCTTGCATTTCCAGCTCTTCCTATACAAAAGAGGTAAGATTGAGCCGTACTGTACAATCACACTCATCACACTCCTTCCTTAATTCCCTCAGTCTTCATGTTCATTCACCTGGGCTCTCCTCTCCTCCTCCTCTTCCTCCTCCTCCTTTCTCCTTTGCCTCCGTACTCTGGCTTGGTGTTTCACTCGTTTCTCCTCCAGCAGCGGGAGGAGCTGCTGTTCCTGGACGCTGCGCCTCAGCTCTTGAAACTCAGGCCAAAACTTCAACAACTCGCCGAACACTGACAGCTACGTACACAGAGGAAGATCTCACAGACGGATGACAAGCAGTGCGACACAAACCACACTGATAGACACAAACACTACCTGTGCCTCTCTGAAGATGTAGGGGCCCAGCTCGTGGCGTTTGTCCAGGATGTGCTGGGCATGTTCAGGAGGGATATCTATCTGCAGGGCCGGCGGCATCGACGAGTTGATGAAACAGTTGATGATTGTGGAGATCTTCTGCTGGATCGTGGCCTCGTCGCTGTGGGAATGACAGAGGTCCTGCCAGTAGAGAGGGGAAGGTTAATGAAGGAACCATTGAAGTTACGCTGCTCCTGAACTGTATCCGATGTCCTTTACGGAATAACAGATGTGTGTATTCCAGATGTGAAAGAGGAAAAGGCATCGAGGTAAATCACAGGGTTGTAATAAGGTTATTGTTGGTTTGCCTTGATAGTAGGAATAACAATATAGTATCAATGTGAAAGGTGGTAAAAGAGAAGCGAGACATTTCAAGGCAGCAGGTTATAACAGTGTCAGTAGAATGACGAGTTTATATTTCAACTGTACTTCGTACTCATCTTGTCCCTAATCTCATACAGGACTTCTGTCTGTGTTCGGGTGTAACTGAGACACACATGGATCAATGATCATCAAGGTCGACCTCCACGGTCATTTATTTAGATAAATCTCTTGTTCCTAACGGGAGGTGCACTGATGCCGTGCACCCGAAGGATTGTGAAAATATATTTATATAATTTATTTAACTTATTTAAAGGCTCTATGTATGACATTCACCAGCATCTCAGACGAGATGGCTGAAGGAGGACACAGTCCCCCCTCCCGTCGTGTTCTCTGCACACACAACAGAACTAGAAGTGTGACGGATAAACAAACCAATGCAAGAACCTCCTCTGTGGAGGTGAGAAACATCCCTGGATCCAAATATGGAGTCTCTCTAGTTTGATACTTTTCCCGCTCAGAAAATATAGGCGCACTTTTCATCCCACTAGTCAGGGTAAGTTAAGGAGCTAACAGTTGTTTTTCTATCTAATGTCTCTTCTTTTTTATTATTATATATTATTACTATAAGGGGCGTGGCCTCATGATTGACAGCTGCTCTGACAGCGGAGGTGTTCACTGACTTCTGTTTGGCAGTTGACCGTTTGTAACTATAATGAGTTGTGTTCCACTATCTCAATTCATTTCAATCAAACTGTATTAATAAAGCACAAAATCCCAAATCACAACGCCTCAATGGGCTTTACAATCTGTACGGTACGACATTGTCTATTGCTGGAAAGAGAAAACCTCCGACAGACCGGCAGTAGAGGTCGCATGTACAGAACCATTAACAACAACGAATAAACAGATCACAATGACATCATCTCTGATAAATGTATTGATCATCTATATATCAGAATAAAATGACATCTGCTGTTATGTGTCATGTAAATAATGGTGCAGAAAGACACATCAAAGATTACCTGTATGCGTTCCTATTAATAACTAAATTAAAAGGATCCTTGTAGAATGTTTTATGCTATGTACAGAATAACAGTTCCTCCTAATATAACTTTAATATAACTTTTAACCCTCTAAATATCTGAGCTTCTTGTACCTTGTACCTCTGCACCTCCAGCCAAAAGAGCAGGTCATTTTCCAGGTAGTCGCCCTTCAGAGAGACAAAGTGCTGGAATTGCGTACAAGCAACAGGGTCGAGGAGAACCCGTCGAAACAGGAGGATCTCTTTGGAGGAACTCATCCACAAGCCCTTGTCCTGCAGAAAGGGAACGTTTGGGTTTTAAAGGAATCTCCCCAGAGTTCAATAACAGGCAACATCACCTACCTACAAGCAGAAAACATGATACATGTGCACAGCAGTAGAAAACACGGTACATTGTGCTTCTGAACAACAGCAGTAAAGATGATCTGTGACCTACGAGCTGCACTCCTAACTCACAGAAAACAGTGAAAACGATACTCCCCAGGAAAACCGGTCCGTGCCAATGATGAGATAATGATCATAAAGAGTCACAATCAAGTATGAAAACTCCTTCCTGTAATCATCCTGCTGAAAATGTTCATGTTTTATATCTGTGTTCCGCGGCGGAGCTGCATGAAAACAATCCAGAGACTATTAAAGCAAGGTTAGTTATGCTGATGCTTTAATCTTATTTATTCTGGATCCCATTTGGGAAAACTAACCACAAGGCCAACATGGTGTCTGACAAAGCCAGTGCTGCAAGCCAAGACATGAACGAAATCGCACATGTTTTCAGGCCAGGAAATGCCTTATTTCTCTCCATTGAAAATATATGACATCCCTGGAGGATTCCTCCTTACCTTCCAGGCTTCTCTCCTCCTCTTGGATCTTTGATAGGCGTGCTGCGAGAGCCTGCCTGCTGCATGGGGCTACCAGACACACACACACACACACACACACAGATCAGATCGTGGGTAAACCAGGAATAACAGAAACACTGGACACCTCTCAAGCTCCACTGCTCCGGACTCTCCTGTTCTATGTCACTGGAAGTAACTTAAACACTTTCCTGCTTTTATCCTTTTCACCTCCTCAGTATTTATTTCCTTCTTCTAGTTCCACTGATCTCCTCTTAGAGAAATCTTTACCTCTCTGACGTCTTCTGTCTGCCCTCCTTCTTCACCTCTTGACCTTTCCAACCCTCCGACTCATCATCCCCTGAATGTGTAACACTAGACTACTTCTACCTCTCATTAGTTAATGAGAGGATCCGTGTGACCAAACGTAGTAAACTTGGTAACATAATGAGGCAAAGCAGCGGAATCAGGTGTTATCGCCTGATGAGGCAACCTGAGAGAGAGTGACTGCACAGTGTCAGCTTCTAGTTTCTTCTCAAATAGCCCAGCTGCAGCTACTGGCCTGACTTCTTATCTGGTATCTTATCTTCTTATCAGCATCCCCTCCTGACACTATCATGGAGGTCTGTTAGATGGCATGATCAAACAGTCAGAACTATTGGTGTGACAGAAACTCCCTTCAGAATGTAGTTTCTTTACCTCAACTAGACATTTATCTATTTATATGTCACATTTCCTCACTTGGGATTGAAGGAACGATGATCACCTGACATACTCAAAGCCTTCTTAGAATTAATGTCAAATTTGGATTTTAGACGTCAGACTTCAGGTGCCTGAATGGAAACTCTGGTCTGGTTTTGATGACATAATCAGGTTTATCTCAGGTTGACAAACTATAACAAAAGGTCATCAATGCATATTTGGAATGTGGAGTCTCTAAATTAATCAGGGAAGGTAGAACAAAAAGATTGTACTAAGTTGTGTTTGAAGAATGGGAGTTGTTGATGCCTGACCAAGGAGAGCTAACAGTCAGGCGTGAGTGAAGAGAGAAGCACGTCAACCTTTGCTTTGGACTTCTGTCGTTCTGTGAACTCTGTTGTTGCCAGAAATAAGGGAAGCCATGTCTTCTCAATGTGACTCCTGACGATGTCCTGGAGCTCCGTAATAACAGGCTTTGAGAGACAGTCCAGCTTCAGACGCTCCAGTCCACCTGCCAGATGCAGTATCTACACACAGACACACACACACACACACCGTCAAAGACACAGTGGAGGCACATGGACGTCGATGGCTGAGTGTACGTCTGTATACTTCTGTCAAACCACATGAATGAGGAACATATGAGGAGGTGGATTAACTCAGAGAAAATCTGCCCTCAGTGGGAAACCCGGCTGAAAACTTTTCTCCTTCCTGACTCCCGCTGTGCTCTTCATCATTCCCACAATCCCTCTGTTCTCTTCATCTCCCCAGTCTGCTTTCTGTCTTCATACATCGATGTGGCCATGTCTCCTTATTTATATCTCATTTATATTTTCTCCCATCTCGTTTCGCACAGGCATGCATGCATACACTCACACACTGACTCCGTAAATGAGAACCAGTCGAGGGATAGGAGTGGGAGTCAGTAGATGAAAGAAGGCCAATCTGTGACTGGATGACTGAGTGACTGAAGGAGTGAAGTGCCAAAGCTGTAAAGCTGTCAGTTCTCTCCATTGCTCACACAGATGAGAACCAATGCTGAGATGTGAGAGCAGCAGCAGGACCCAATCGTACAGAGAAGCATTCGAATTTGAATGAAATGCACGGTTCTAATGATCACTTTGTTATTTAGTAGATGAGGGGGACAAATGACAAAGGATGCGCTCAAGAATTGAATTCCTGTCAACAAGCACCTTTTGTTTTTTTCCCAGTGAGCGACAAAAACACCCTGGAGTCAGCGTTCCTCCGTCGCATTATCTTAGTGGGAAATCAGTATAAAGGAACTTTGCTGTGACTGTATTTGAAATATTCTATAACACCCACAGACTTGGGTCCCAAAAAATACCACTGGACTCTACGCAAAGTGTCCCATTTACTCATCTCCACTGTACGCAGCACGCCCTCCCTGCAGCAATCCTAGAATCCAGAAACCTAATCTCAGACTAGAGATTTTATCCTCCTGTCATTGTTACTGGAGCCGATGTTCTTTGTCTTCTTGATCCAAACCACACTCTTCTCCTCCTCCCTGTTTAATTCTAACCATGTCCTCTCATCTCCTCATCCTCACTGACACCATGCTGTCAGAGCTGTCAGCGGGAAGTCTGCAAGATACCAGAAGATGGAAAATTGTGTGCGAGTCAAAGAAGCCTCTGTTGATCAGATCTGATGTTGAGGCTCAGCTGGAGCTCACATCTCATTTTAGGATTGTCATGTCATGGGCCCCATGTTTCTGCGCTCATCTCTCTTATGCTTTCCCAGCAAGTTGACAATAATCATACTCGCTATGTGTGATTGCACCAAATGTGTCTTTCACTGGTGGATTTGAAAGAACTGGATGGAATCTGAACCTGCAGGGTTTTTAAATCATGTGACCGGTTGATGTACATTATTCTGCTGCTCCGCTGTGGCGGGGCTGTCCGAGCCGAAGAAGTACTTCCTGTTGAGATATTTGTTTGCAATGTGAGAAGATCTCTCCTGTCTGACGGTCTTGTCCTTCTGAGGAGTCCTCCTGTACTGCTCCAGATCCAGCCAGCACGTCAGATGGATGCTGGGAAGAAGCACACGTTTGGAACAAGCATGTTACTTTCACATAGCATTGAATGCATGTGTGTAGATCCAACAGAAAACTACACTACACTCCAAACAAGAACATGAGAAAAGGTAGGAAGGGAATCAGAAGGGACTAAGATAGGAAGGTATGTTATTATATTATTCGTAGTAGTGTAAAAGATCTGACATGACTCTGCTACAATAACCAAATAATACAATAATAACAAGTATTTTAGAATCGATCAGGAGCCGTCAAAGAGAAGTTAAGATAGTAGTAGTGTGTTATTTTGTACTCAGGCTGCAGCATCTGAATGAGCTGGAGTTTATCTAACACCTGCTTTGAAGTGCATTACAGTAATGTAGTGTGTTGGAAAATGAAGGCACAAACCAGCTTTTCAGCAGCTGACTGCAATCTAGGAGATATTAGATATGTGTTTCTGTAAGTTCAAATAATCACACCCATGTTGTTGGTATGCTCTCAAGGTTTTACTGACAGGAGTGTTAAGAGCTGGGGACCGACGAAAATAATCACTGCTTCACTTCCACGTAATGTAAATAAGACGCTCGTTTGTTCGCCGGTAGACTGCATTGCTGTTTGTCATATATTGTATATACAAAGGAAAAGTGGAGGTGTAGGTCCAGGATGTCAGTCTAATATAACACTGTGTCCCACAGCTCACCAGGCATCTTGTTTCTGGAGGAAGGACATGAAGAGCCTGAACTCACGATGGTCATGTAGTAAAGAACCTAAACGGTAACCTCGGTAATGTGGAGACACTTTGGCCCAAGAGTCGGTGTCCCGGGATTGAGTAATAGAAGGAGATAGCGTGAAACTGTACTGTTGCACCTGCTGAGAGAAAGAAGAGAATAAGAGAGAGAAAGAGACAAATAAAGTCTGTTACAAAAGTCTTAAACAGTTATTCTTCAACATTGCATCCGACCCAACATAGAGCTTTAGTTTTAAAGTCACTGTGAAGATCAGTCACATTGATCATGTCTTTTATGTAACAGTAACAGTAACAGTTTGTTGACAGTGTCTGTATTAGCGGTCCGAGGCTGAGTGAGCTGGAACTGTTGGTGAAAGTTGTTCTGCAGTTACACCACTAAAGTGAAGTGATGCTGCACACATGCAACACACCCAAAATAAGATGTCAACCAGCAGGTGGAGCTATAATCAAGGTCAACTTGTTTTGGCCTGTAACTCCCGCATCATACAATGCACATTATCATATTCCAAACTCTTCCTGGGCTGTAGGTGTGCCCATAGGCTTGTGGGTCTGACTTACATCATCTCCACAGGCTGCTGGGTTGTACTGGAGTTCATTATATTGAAAGGTGTTTCCAATAATCTTCCCTTCTCATGTATGTAAATGGCATTGCAAAAAATATTGGAAACATCTGTCAATATAATGTATTCCAGTCCAACAGCACTGCCAACTACCACCTTAATAATGTAGAGTAAATGAACAGCTGTCTGATAGTGTCAATAATAACTGAGCATCATCATATTTGTATCAGCAGAGCTGCTGGATGTGAAGTGTACCCAAATAATAAATATTGATTACTCTCACTCTTTTTACTGGCTATTAACTGACTACCGGTATTTTATACAGTATATCTGTGGTAAGAAGATGACGCCTTACCTGTTTCAGCTGCCGTTCTGATTCCTTATACAGACTCTGGAGATCCATGTACTCCTGAGTGTCGACGCAGCGCACCTCCTCATGCACACATACCTGTACACACAAACAATTCTAAATCTTACACTCATCTTAATAACTCGACTCAAACTGATCTTAACGAAAGGATCAGAAAGTGCACTGTGTTTACCTGCTTGAAGGACTCTTTGTCTCTGCCTACCAGGAGGGTCCAAGGATCCAGCAGGATGTTCAGGGTGTGTTCCTCAGCTTCATCAAACAGCTCTTCAAAAAACAGCGTCAGGTGGTCGTACACCTCCCTCCTGATCTGCTCATTGACTCCAATACTCCTCCTGGCAGAGCTGGGAAGATAAGTGGAGTAAAGAAGCTAGAGAAGAAGAAGAAGAAGAGAAGGAGAAGAGAAGGAAAAGAGAAGGAAAAGAGAAGAGAAGAGAAGAGAAGAGAAGAGAACAGAAGAGAAGAGAAGAGAAGAGAAGAGAAGAGAAGAGAAGAGAGGTTATAAAAGTGTCATCACTTCTCCTTACAACCGCCGTCACTTTCATCATCACCATTGTTCGGCACTCTCGCACACACGATATTCTCTGTCTCCCATCACACCACACAAATGTCACTCATGTCACCCTGTTGGCCTCAGCAGTGTGGAAAGATCAGCCTAATATCATTGCTGCACTAAAGGTTTACTGAGGGAAATAAATTTCACTGTGAGGTTCTCTGGACCGGATTGCTCTGCTTTCCTACCTGGTCCAACTGTGGTAGTACAGGGGGGTTCTGGGTGACCAGAGCTTAGGGGGGGTCTGACTCACTTGTTTTTATGGGCACTTAAATCTCCTGTTAGAGACGTATGCAGGGGAGAAAGGTAGTGGAAGGCACAGAGACAATGCAATCAAGAGCAAGTATGCTTCCATAAACTCAATCAATAAGGACCACATAGACAAAAAACAAAGTTCTTCTATAATCTCAATGAAGAGCTATAACACAACAACACTTCATGAGGGTTATAATGTTCGATTCTTAAATTGAATCTGACTTGGTCATCATGGAGGCTAGTAATTTGTGGTGCTGTTGAGTCATACTGGGTTATACTGAGGCCAAAGAGCCATGTTATTAGTCTGGCAGTCAGAGCGCTAATTCAACCTTACTGAGGTACTTCATCACTTTATCCTCCTCTTCGGAATGGTGCACCCATGTGCTCCCACCCATACTTCTCCCATCCCAAGTTTCCCCACACACTAGCGGGTCATCCTTCCCAGGAGTCCTTCTAACCTAGGGGTCCCTCATTCAGCACACACAGTGGGCACGCCTCCGATGGCTTTATGGCAAACCCTTCTATTTCCCCTGTAATGTTTGTATCTAACGTTACCTAAAAACATTTTTAATTAGCCACAGCTAACTTTTATTACAGAAAAAATGAGTCACAAAAACATCATTATATTTTATTACTTGAAATCAGTTTGGTGTGTCACTGTACTAAGCAAAAGGGCCTAAAAGAAAATTACAATATCAAGCAATTAATCTGGATTTATATGTTGCTATCTTTTTTAATAGAAAGGAAAATTCATTTAATCACAGAGGAGGGTCATGTGACAGAATAAATCTTGGAGGCTTTCTGTTGAACCAGCCTCAACGTGTGTGCGTGCGTGCGTGCGTGCGTGCGTGCGTGCGTGCGTGCGTGCGTGCGTGCGTGCGTGCGTGCGTGCGTGCGTGCGTGCGTGCGTGCGTGCGTGCGTACCTGTGCCTCCCTCTGAACCCTGTAGAGGTCCAGCCCATCCTGGTAGAACAGCTCATGATAATGCTGCAGGTCAGTCCAAAAATAAACTGCGTTCTCCCACAGCTTCCGAAGGATAAAACAATCACAGTAATCATGAAGGACTGAGTTTGTTAGGTCACATTAATACTGTGGGACACTTGAGATGATCTTGCTCCACATTATGATTAAAAATGATAATAAAATGTAATGTCATCGTCTATTTTCGATGAAAATATAGATATAACATGACTGCTGTTGTACCTGGTTTCCAGATTGTTCACAGAAGTGTGTGAAGTATAAGCCGGCACGCGAGTCCGTACAGAGAGCTTGCAACATGCTTTCCATTCTTCTGCTGTCCAGTAACTGACTTCTGCTGGAGTCTAACTGAAGGAACTTGTTAAGAGAAGAAAACTCAGTACAAAAAAACAAAACACAAAATAAACTGTAACAACTAGCAAATGACACCACTCACATACTCATTAGTAAGGCAATGTTAACCTCACAGCACTAATCAACACACAGTGGACAATGCAGAGAGAAGTGGCTCCATCTCTTCAGGTTTCTAGGTTTTTATTTCATGTCAGAGGTGGATTCAGAAGACTCTCTTTTCTACGTAAAATGTTGTGTCCACCCTGTGGTGTCATATCCTAATGTTCCTACCTGTGTGGGGGCATATCGGGTCGTCGAGGTGTAAGGGCAAAGTTGAGGTAGGGTCATAGAGCCACAGTGTTGCTGTATGTCAGAAGGAGCACTAACATACTGCTCTCTCCACAACCCCATATGAGCAGAATCGTCAAAGTCTGCCTGAAAGTACTGGGACATCCAGAACCGAGGAACCCTGTGGGGAGAAGAGAGAAAAAAAAGTATATCTGTATAGACAAATGTTAGTGACACACAGACATAAACACAAAAGTACAGTCTTTATTATTTAGTGCATCTCACCAGTAGCTGAACAGTGACTCTGTGAGGTAGAACTGAACTGTGTGCAGTCTCTCTTCTGTCCAGCAGGGGGAGGTAGCCAGTCCGAATCTGGAGAGCAGCTCCCTGTTCAGACTGTTGTGGCTGCTGCTCAGCAGGTAGCGGCTCCTCATTAGGACCAAATACCTGATACGAATACCACAGTACATCACTTCTGATAATTCCACATTAATTACAAGTCCAAAGACACTCATTGAAGCCTTTTCTGTTTTTTCTTCATTGAATTACGTATTAAAACAATCTTGATATAGTTTCTGTTAAGCATCAAGAGACCAAGTTTATATATAATCATAATAAGCTTATATGTATAATTACAATGATAGAGTGTCAGAAGGTGTTTCACAGTTGTTATATGTTCACCTGTTCTTTCTTTCTATGGGCTTTGTATCTTTCAGTCTCTCTGTATCCACCCAGAGATTCAGTAACTTCTCTCCCGGTGTTCCTCGCAAAAACTCCTTGAACTCATCCAAGCCTGGTCTGTTGTTATGGCAACATGTACCATGGCAACAAATGTCTAGGAGAATATCCTGATCTGTGTCCCTACTCTCCGATGCCCAATTCGTCTTATCCCATTCTTCCTTAGCACTCGCCCTGTTGCCATCTTGAACCCTCTCTTTCTTCCCCTCCAATACCTCTCTGTCACTATCAGCTGAACACTGGCAAACTTTATATTCACAGCATCTGCCTGTGCTGGTGCAATTTGTCAGGTCTCTACTGGTTGCCATGACCATTGCATTTTTGAGCACCTGTTTCACCACATTGGCAGCCAGGAACTCCAACTGTAATTCGGAAGACTCATAATTCGGGCAACTGAAGTCTTTTAGTTTTTGCTCCTCTGTAGATCCAGCTGATGGCTCTGTGACATTCAGGCTCATCTCCACAAATGAATCCCTGAGTTCCTCAGTTTTCTCAAATTTCAGGTTAGAGTTAAAGGAATCAAAGGACAACGATGAAAAGGAGCATTTAGATGATTCACTGCATTTTGTGCTGATATGTCTGTCCTGGTCGGACGTTTGACACATATGTTGATGCAATCTGTCAGAACCTAAAGATGAAAGAGACAACATAAAAATCACAAGCATTCAGTACCCATATACAGATAATATGTAGACGTGCACATGGAAGTTTGTTCTGCTGAAGTGTTCACTTGAGTATGTAAGTATGTCTGAAACTTTAGGAAATGATTATTTTCCTCATCAAACTGTGTGTCTGAAAGTGGTTTGACCTGAACTGCATGTCCTCCTCTGGGCGCTGATGTTTGGGGACCACTGAAACAACAACTTAGCTAGTCTGGAAAAAAAAACAGAAAAAGTCAGAGTATACACAGAAGTATGAAGAATTACAGAATGGATCTGATCTTTACAGGGATGTGACCCTAAGGCTTCTCACAAGATGTGTAAGGAGTTAGGCACTGACATGTTCAGTTGTAGCAGAGCTCGAGTAATGACAGGGAATTCATACATATGTGGAAAGGTTGTTTTTCTAGTCAATTCAAATGGATGTTATGTCAAATTCCTATGTATACAAATGTGTCCATTGTGCATTGAATAGAGAATAAATCAATGCACAGTATAGGACATGGCTATGCAATTACAAATTCAATTGGACCAGATTATTTAACCAGGACATTTAAGGGGGTTAGGCATTTTCAGCAGCTTATGTAGAACCTTTTTTCTGCTTTTTCTGATGTCAAATTTTAAAGGATTGCAAATCAATTTGTATTGGTTCAAAAATTGAAATAAAACACTTTTGGTCCCATCCATCTGGGACAGTCTCATTAAAGTGCATGAATATTATTGAATCAGAACCCATGCTGTCACAGAACCACAGAAAGTGTCAACAATCGTAATACATTATTTCTCTCTACCCGTTTCTCTTCCTTCCTTCCCTCTGTCAACCACACACATACACAGAACACATTTAAAATACAACGATGACTCACTCAGCTAGCTACTTCCATCCACCTATGCAGTACAATTAGTCTTTCATATATTGAATGTACTATTCTGGACCGGATTTGGACCACTTAGTAGCCTGAGTATAGGAGGTAAGATCAAATCCACTGGGAGTATTGTACCTGTATTCATAGTAGCAGTTACTCTGAAGGAAAAACTGTAATCTTTCCTCTATGATCCACTGCATTCCCTGCTCTCTGTCGAGGCACTGCAAAGTTCAGAGAGACATTCATCAAATCCTCCGAAGTTACAGTAAAGAGTTTTTTTTGTTCTCCAACTGAAAAAGCAAATGAATTCCCTACTTACACAGACAGTGTACTGGTTGTCTACTGGAGGGCTCCTGGCCAGCAGTGTGGGGTCATGAGTGAGGAGCTGAGATTTGCTGCGGTTCAGTGCTGATCTGATTCTACTGGAGACCAACTCAGCTGCCCCGCTCACAACCTCAAACCCCCCAGTGAGCCGGTTGTACAGCAACTCCTGCGGGAAAGACTGGGGACAGACATAAGATCTATATGATGAGAAGATCTTCATGTACAGGCTTTACTAAATACATGTTAGACCGACCGATGTAAAACAGTGTTAGTCCGTAAGTTGTTTGCTTTACCGGCTGACGTAAGAAATCATTGATGAAGTGGACAAATACATCGTCGGACGCCAGAAAATCCTCCTGCATGTAGATAAGAAATGATTAGGCCATGAATAATGTATTCATTGAGCCAATATTTGGAAATGTACTCAAACTATAAGAACTTGTACTCACAAAATTGGCAGCCGTCAGAGTAGAAAAATCTTAAACATAGATAGTATAACTTATTTTAAAGTTGGAAAACCGACATCAGTACCAAAAAGTAGTAAAAACTTTTAAAAGTAGCACTCTTACCTGTTGAAAGTACTTTATACATTGTTCGCTAATACAAACGCGTACATAAATAAGCTAGGAGACGCCAGCCGCGAACCCCTCGGTAATTACAGACACGACAGGTTGCCATGGAAGTGGACTGACTCAAAACACAGGGGGTGGGGGGTTTAAACCAGAGGGAGAAAAGAAAAAACATTCAATTGTTTGAAGCCAAGAACTACTTTATGACAAATTGCTTAAAGAATTCACACTACTTTTCAATCTTAACGATTTGTGCAAAGTCAACCAGACGAATGAAGGACTGAAGTTGCAGTTAGGCCCCTCCCCGATCAGACCACTGGATGGCGCCAAACACTCACAAATTCATGCACACTTACAGTGACAGGACAAAGTGACACTTCAATGAGGAGCACAACAAATACACATGTATAAAAAAATGTAATTTATTTAAAACTTATCTGAAAACACATTGGTAGAAATTGAAAATCTCATACTGTAATTCAAAAAAACACTCTCGTAGATCAATGTATATGGAAAAGTACATCAATTGCAGAGTTCAGCTGTTCTTATCAGCTGGTGAGACTTCCTCCACATTCATAATTAAAACACACAAGTAAGAATTGCGTTGAAAAAGTGACAAAAAATACAGTACATAGATACGCACAATGAGGCATGAAGACACATTGATGAGTACAGAAATTGCACTCATGTACTGGCAACAAATGGGTTTCCTTGATGGTAAGTCTAGTCTTCCCCATTAGGCAGCCAAAATATAAAAATGTCTTCAGAACTGCTAATAGGACTTCACTTCACATTCTGCTCATAGTCTCCTGATGTTTCGCTTGCTTTGAGCGCTTCCTGGGAGAAGTATGTCCTTCCTGTGACGACCTACGGACTGGCTGCCACACTCTCGAGAGCCGTGGAAAGCACACAAGCAAGCTGTGCAAAACTGGAAACCACAGTCAGCTCTGCTGCACACGCCCTCCCCTCTCACTGAGTGACACCGTGCGGGATGCTGACAACGAGGGCACGGTTTGAGGCACTCATCGTTGAAGAGGGTTTTGGCAACCTGAAAGTGAAATATACTTTAAATAACACAATACATTTTAATGCTAACATAAGTACTGTGGACCGAAATTAGCATTTCCTTAAATAGGGAAGACATTAAGTCAGATTCACTTTCCATTCAACTGCAATCAGAGCAATTACATTCTCTCAGAATATTCAATCCATCTCTATATCGAAGAAGCCCTGTCGTAAAGATACTTACTTCTAGAAACTTTTCCCGTTTGCTGCTGCTACCCGAATGTAAAGTGCTGTAGTGTAATGGGGTTAAAGTGCTATTCCCTGACTGTGGGGTGCAGTAGCTGGAGGTCCTGGACTGGGCCTGAACCGTCTTAAGGGCCGACCTCTTAAGCAGAGTCAGTCTGGTCTCAGCATCAGCCACATGGACAGTAACACCAAGCTATTGGGGTCAGTGAAACAAATGTTACTTCACGATGAGACACGCAGGACAGAAAATTGCTGTCGCCCAGTTTTCTGAGCTGAAGCTTGTATTTAGCTGCAGACCTAACATTTTTTTAAAAAGCAAATGATTTTACTGTAACATCTCATAAAAATGCTTGAAGCAGAAGCAAAATGTTATTTAACTAATACCGACATACTGACATTAGTTAGCAAGTCCTACCTCAAGAGCAGCCTCCACTTCAGCCAGGTGAATCCCTCTTCTAAAGCAAGCTCGCTTATCCTGCTGGATTATTTCATTCCAGCTCTTGCACACTTGACCACACCTGTCAACCAGAAACAGAAGCATGCATGAGACCAACAGTCTTCACTGCACTTTAAATACTTCCTATGTGTCCTAAACTACTTATCTGATCTTCTAGTAAGTAATTAGGCTCAATGTCAATCGAATTAAATGGATAGCTAGGTTCATTAATAAAAATCTCATAACTGCAATATGCTGCACCTGTCTCTAAGCTGTATGAATTTTCATGAACTTCAGGAAACCTATTCATTTTAATCTAAAATCTACTATCAGAAATAATCATTGGTTGTTTTTTGAATGGAATTGATATCTGAAATCTGAAATGAAAATGTAATTTGTAGCATCCAGAGTTTGTTGAAAAGATGGAAGTCCTCACCTGTAGATGGTCTCAGGAGGCAGGTGGCTGACTATGACAGCCAGTATGTGCCTGAGGTTCCTCTTATTCAGCTCAGTGAATATGTCCACCTTCCCCAGGCCCATCTTCCTGCCGATCAGCCCCGCCAATGGCATAGTTGTCCTGAACATCACTGGGGTCTCAGCAAGTGCTGCTGTGGACTTCAGCTGCTCTTTCAGACTCGGACTTTGACCAACAAACATCTGGGCCCTCTGCTTGCACAAAGCATGCATCAGCTGCAAAGCAGGTGTCAGGGAGAGATTGGCTGTGGTTTTCTTGAGAGGAGTTTCATCCAAATTTGCAGAGGCTGCGATAAAAGATGGCACGTTTTCTGGCTTGCTTGTTCTCACTCTTGGAGAGGCATCTTGTTTTGCAGAGGCCAAACCCTCAGAGGTCATGGTACTGCCAAATTTAACAGAAAGGACGGTGCAAGGGGTAGCACCTTCACCAAAAACCTCATCAATTTTAGAATGGCTGTGGCACTCACGACGTCCATGTGTTCTGTCCGTCAAGTCTTCGTCTGACTGAGAGCCCCCTTCTTTAAGTGTAGAAAGTCTGTGCTGACGTTGCAAACGGGAACGTCGTATTGCTTCTGCCAGGTTTGGGGTTTCACAGTTTCCTCTGGAGACACAGAGCAGCAACTCCTGGAATGAGCCGTCATGGTCAACCAAGGAGTCTTGGGATTTATCAAGGGTCAGGGAACTGAAGCCACTGTCTTCAGACTGGGACCTGTTCCAGGGTTAGGAGGGAGTTAATACAGACAAGTTTTATAATTACTGTGGGGAACATTATTTTAGTCATTGCTTTCTGTGTTTTCAGTTAGTAAAATGAACAACTAAATGAAGAAAGTTGAATATCAAAAAGCACATACCTGACATATTTGGGTGTATGTGTGGATGACGGCGTGCTCAAAACACTTGAACTGTGATATAGATCATTTGTCACGTTGATGAGTGGTGATTGAGAGTTGTACTTCGATGAGGCAGCTAGGGATTTGCTTATACGTGGAGTTTCAACATCAAGCTGATCGGACGCAGAAATGCCCTCATTGAAATCTGCATCTGAGAGTGAAACTCGTCTCTCTGAACTGGAAAGGGGACCAGAGTCCTCGAGAGTGGAGGTCCTCACCTGAGAGAAGAGGATACGGCGTTTCCTACCAGATAATGGAAGACCCTGCTCCACTTTTAAAGTGTTTGAAGGCAAAGCCTGCGACCCAGTGTCTAAAGAGTCAAAAGACAAACTGAGCCAGTGTTCGGACCTGACACTGAATGTACACGGTGGTCTTGTGTTGTCAGTTCTGACATCTGTGTTGGGTTTGCACATTGGAAGTCTGTGCCGCAATGAGGATTCTCTCTTGTATACTTTAGGAGTTTCACACCAGCTAAGGGCTGATGGTCGCTGTACCCCCCTAGAGTCTTTGCCCAAAAATCCGACTGATTCTCTGGTCCTCTCCTTAGGTGTGACAGAAAGTCGACGGTTCTCTTTGGGTGTTTCATCGAAGTCAACTGAAGATATACAGGAGTCAACTTCACTGGTGCTCTGTGGACTCTGGAGTGAACCTGAGTAGCCACTGTCAGAACAGTCATAGTGCTGGCCTTTGTAGCTGTCATGATAGACATGTGAATCTGGAGTAAAGTGCATTTTCCTCCTCCTGTGTGCACCTGTTGTCCCAATCACAATAGCGTCTGCAGAGAGATGAGATGGTGTCAATTGACTTGAGGACAATAAAATGTAGCAAATAAAACTAGGCTGTGTAAGAAATACATACAAATTGAAATCAAAATCTTCAGCTATGGCATGGTTAACTTTCACAGGTTAAAAACAGAGAAGAGAGAAAAAGCACAGCAGTGAATATAACACAGCTAAGAGATCTTAAATGGGTGCATGCAAAGTCTTGTTTCCATGTAGGTAAATTTAATTTTGACTCACTATGTACGAGAGTTGAGGCAGGCGATGGATTTAAGCTGTCTTTTAGTCATGTTCGGCGGACAGATTTAGCAGTTTTGTGGATGTAAGACGAATTGTCCAGGTAGCTCAACACCAAACATTCCCAGCTGCTTGATTAGCGTTGCTATGAGAGCGCGTGAGATTGATTTAAACCCCCCGGGTTGGGTGCTCTCTGATGCCGCTAGGAAGCGAGCTTTAACCGCCAAAACCAACAAGCAGCCCCTTCTGCTAACAACAGACCCCTGAGATTCACGACGCTACAATATGGTGTTTCTACCACACTAAAAACGTCGATGTGACGGAGGACATTCATTGAGTATAAGTAGCGTTACTTACTACTACACTTGATGGCGGTGGATCTAAATGTAGCTATACATTCATCCCATTACACTTTGGATACTGACATAATATGTCATGAAATATTATTTCCATCTATTCATGTTCTCTTAGAGTTAATGTCAACGTAAGTTACCCATTTCAATGTCAATCAAGAAATACATTATATTTTGGAATGTCATAGTCCACCTCTGGTAAATAAGTAACGTTAAGCCGATCTGCATGTTAGACGACGAATTTAAAAGTTCTTCGTTATCATAAAAATCCTAATCGGGTGCAGCAAAAAAAAAAATGATTACACAAAAAGCTAACGTTGGCATGTTGAAACATCGGTATCAATCAACGCTGGTTTACTATTGTGTGGCAAAAGCAATCTGAAGTTAATGAAAAAAATTGGATTTGTAATCGTTACGCTTAACGTCATTTGTCATACATCCATATGTACAGTTTGGCAGTGTTACATACTCACTCTTGACAGTTAACATCAGTCATTACGTTAATTTTTCAAAATATTATTATTGTTAACTTACATCAGCATAACAGTCAACTACGTTTAGTAAGTTGACGACCGCTGCAAGGTTTGTGGGACCTAACCTTAGCTAATGTTAAGTTAGTTCCGTCCCAGGTAAAACAGAAACTGAATTAAATCACAGTACTTGGCATTAAACATAAGATTCAAACACGTACTTCAAGCTAAAACGGAGGGAATGCCATGAACTGTCGGCAATGTTGTTTCCTAAGACGCCTCTCTAGTCTTCACTTTGCAACCCTTGCTGTCGTTTCAGTCCGGCAGATTTTTCATTCCACTTCTGGCCACGTTTTCAAATTTGGAGCCCTATGTTGACTGTGTCACGTGTTTCCGCTTTTGCGCTCTGGACGTCCTGTTTTTAGTTACCATAGTAACAGTCCTAGCTTTACACATGAGCGTTAGCCAAATAGCAGCACGTAAACTTTAGGATTCCATTGAGTTACGAGAACATTACTTTTATCCGATAAAGGGAACACAATTTGACACAACGGGGAAGTGCTATTCTTCCAAGCCATGAATGCAGGTGCAGTTTTCTCTCTTCAAAACCAGTCCACGACCGGGGACCACTATGAGAATGTCCTTGTCGAGCACCTGGACTACGACTACATTACAAAATGTACAGATGTGAAATACCTGGAGAAGATCTTGAGACGACTCAGGTAAAATTTCATGTTCTGAAAGGGAATTGGGACAACATCACAACATAAGCCTGACTGAAAATATGGATAAGAACTTAGAAAGCATTGTCTTTTTTTATGTAAAGGTCTGGCGTTGAGGGTATTTATCCTCATTTGATCCAGTTCTGTGAGAGTCACCTGGAGAAGCTGAATCCTAGGAGCCGAGCTCTCAGGAAGGACAATGCTGTGGCCACAGCAGCCAGCCTTTCTGTAGATGAGTGGAGCCAAATTGTTGATGAGTTGAAGGTATGCTCACATTGTCATGAAACATAGTGAAATCTTGTAAGTCCAGCTTTCTGCCTTGTCTTCTTTATATGAATGTTTCTTTGAATCTAGCCATAAGCATTTCAATATCACAAATTGTCTCTTTTTTTTTTATAACAGATATGGCAAGAAGAAACCAGAATGACTGAGACCTCACTTAAAGAGGAGTTGATATTTGATGATGAAGTGAATGAGAATATGCCACCTGTACGTGGGTCCACTTGCTCACTTCTACTTAGTCAGGTAAAGCTTGTCTCCTAGTCTGTGTACAACAATTCTAAATATATGTAGGCAAGATGACTACAAGTAATTTTCCATCACAGAGTTCAGGTCCAAAAGGAAAGAGGAATCCCTTAAAATGTGGGCTACCACGTGATTATCAAGAATGGGACAAGTGAGGCATTTCTTTTCTACATTTGTCTATTATTATATTCAGAAGAAAGAAAACACTCTTTCAGCAGCTGCACATCTAAAAGATTTGTAAAGCATTTTGCTCTGTGAAAAGGCTACTCTCTTTTAATCATTCCAGAGATGAACTGCTGTGGCTGTTCTGCTGAGGCTGA
>CAAKHC010007553.1:2928-25014 GCA_901007825.1 Macroramphosus scolopax | reverse complement strand
ATATCTTCCTTTACCTAAATATTTATCAATCTACTTATAGGTTTGATGTGGAGGCAGAATGTCAGAAAATTGACGGGAACATTGTCAACAATGATCGGCCTGCTGTAATTAACACAGGACATCCCAAAATCAAGACTAAATTGGACTCCTCATGTAATGCATGGTTTATCACATCACCTATGTATTTCCGGTCATTGAATAAAAGTCAATATACTTCAGTTGTGTGTGATATAAATGTTTGGTCTCTGCAATATATCCAGTGTTGACAAAACAGGAGAAACTGCATCTGGCAAACCATGAAAAAGACAAAGGCAATGAAGCTTTCCGGGCAAACGATTATGAGGAGGCAGTTGTATACTATTCCAGGTCAGACTCTTAAAACTACACATTTTACATCTCTGTGGGGAATTATATCTTCTTGACTGACATGTATTTGCACAACTTTCTGTAACTCCCACATAATATGACACTGAGTGTTTTTACATTAACGCCACTGTGAAGAATAATCAGTTTTTCTTTTGACATTCCATTAAAGGAGCATTTCGCTTATACCAACAACGGCTGCGTACAACAACAGAGCCCAGGCAGAGATCAATCTTGAGCACTGGCACAATGCTATGAAGGACTGCCAGAGAGTACTTGAACAGGAACCTGGCAATGTGAAAGGTATGTTTCATTTATGTGACAAATTTTAACAAAACTAAACTTTATTAGCTGTTGATGAGTTCTGTGAAACCTGACACGCTTTTAGATGTTTGAACATGCTGCATTTACACAGAGATGAACACTGAATAGGATCACTGTGTGTCATTTATGTATGTCTTATGTTTCTTTATCATCAGCTCTGCTACGCCGTGCCACTGTGCACAAGCACATGGACAACTTCCAAATGGCTGCTGAAGATCTGAGGATGGTGCTTAGAGAAGAGCCGCTAAATGCTGCAGCCAAGGTAGGTGACATAAGTACTGGTGTGTGCTGATCCCACACCGGTAGCCTCTTGGTCCACTAGATGTCGCTGCATTTTTATGTGACATCAGACACCAAACAGATTGCATCTGCTGCAGGTTTGAATACAATCATGTGGAATCGGTCACTGCTGTAAACAGAGAAATATGTTGCCCTTCAGTAGTCCAGTGTCAGATAGTGTGCTCAGGATATATTTCGTTTAGTTGTCATCTTTCTCTATATTGCTTGTACAGTATGCCTTCTACAAACCCTTACCTCTGTTATAATATGGATTGCAGCGGGGGTAAGGGTTTATCCTTCTACAATCACAAACAAGCCATGTCCTCATCTCAGCTCAGTGAGCTATAAGTGGTTGTGGTATCAGTTTGTGTGTCCTCTTAGCTGCCATACTTTTGGTGTTAATAGATTTGGCTTGGCTTTATTTATCTCACAAAGTTGTATGTGTGAATCATTTGTTGTTTAGCAACTTCTGTCTGAAACTACAAAGAAGCTGAGGGAAATTCAACCAGCACAACAAAGCAAAGGCAAAATAATCCTCATCCAAGAAGTGGAAGAGGATGACAACAACAATTCCGTTGAGACAGAAGCAGAGCAGACGGGTAAGATTTGTTCCAACACCTCCAAATCGATATTAATATCCACGATTGATTTACACGCAGTGACAATAAATATGGAGCTCAGTCATAGGTCTCCAATCCATCCTGAAGCAGCTGGTGCTCTCGAAGCTATGTTAAACACAACATTGACAATTTCATTTGAATTCTTTAGTCATTCTTGCACAAGTCAAGCTGAAACGTGTTGGTTGTAGCCCTGAAGTGTGTTGAGCAACAACCCCTTAATTACCAGTTGATGACAAGGCGTTAAAGCCAAAGAGACAATTAAGTGCTGCGAATCTGTCGCTCTTGAATGAAACAATGATATAACATAATGAACAGACGCCTTTATTTTCAATATATCAATATCTCTATTACTAGAGACACTTTGATGTGTTACATATTTGTGAATTATTTAGTCCCCATTGTAGATATGATTTCTATCCTGTCATTGGAGGATACAGGGCAGTTATTCTCCCATCAAATGCCACCGTCTGTTACAGATAGAGGAAACACCCCCTGTCCCTCAGGGTAACGTGACATACTATGCCAGTGAATGTGTTCTCCGCCCTTCCCCCACCCAGTGCTTTCATAACGCCCTGCTGAGAGACGCTGCTTCCTGGAACTCCCTCTGTTGAGTTGTTCTGTGTCAACCGTGTCCCAACCCTCCCCCACTGTGATGTAACCGCTGACTGCTTCCTGTGGGTGTGTTTCACCCTCTCCTTCTCTCTCTGCCTCTCCCCTCCCTCTCTCCCTCCCTCCCTCTCCCTTTCAGCTTGTCCGGTTGAACCGAGCCAGCCTGTGGGAGGGGAGGAGAGCTCAGCTGCTCCTGCCGAAAGGGGAGACATGGGTAACGCACAAAAGAGACCCCATGGCAGAGGGGACGGGGGTCCACACAGCGAGGCCAGCAACTCCCACCACGGACACTGGAGGGGCAAGGGTGGCAGCTCAGACAAATACAAAGTCCCACCGGAGTCCAAGGAAAAGGTAGCTAATGGAACCGGCAAGAGGGGCTCCACCGCGTCGGTGCAGGCGGATCAAAGCAGCGGCAGTAAGGGAACTCCTGTCGGTGGAAGTGCTGAAGAAACTGTCAACCTTGATGCCCCATGTGGAGCCCTCCCACCGCCTCTGTCCCGGTTAAAGAATGAGGGAAACCTGCTGTTTAAAAATGGACAGTTTGGCGATGCACTGGAGAAATACTCCCAAGCCATTCAAGGCTACACAGAGTCAGGTAGGGTTGAAGAGTTCTCATGGTTGATGCTCTTGTTATTTCAGTCTCAGATGGTTTGTGCTTCTGTCACTTACTGTGTTACGTATTAACTGTTATGACATTTGAGCAAGGTAGACTACGCACCACCTCACGGAACATACTGACATATGGACCCATGTGGTGTAAACATACCGGGACAAAAAACAAATGGCCGCTAGTTGAACTGATAGATGATCCACCACCTGTCTCACCTAAATTTGAATAAATATAGCTTCTAAACGTTTGATCATTAACACTCTTGAGACTGCCCCCTGTAAGTGGTTAATGCAATTATAAATGAAAGGTCACGAACCTGCAGGTATAATGTCAGTGCTTACATTTGTTTCTTGCCGCCTGATCATTGCTCTGTATTACATCTCATACATATGAATCAGAAACTACCTTTGTCATCTGCGTACATGCAGCCTAGAAATGTTAACACAGATTTCAAGCAGAGTTATACATGAGATAAATGTAGGGATCTTTGTTGGTGTATTTAGTGACTCTGTCCCCAGTGTGATACGTCACAATGTGGTTTCAGTGTATGGACAGTGCTTCTGTTTTAGCCTCAGCCTGGTGGTAAGCCTCTAAGCTCAGGTCTGTTAAGGTCACATGACTGCTAACCAGTCACTGTGAAATTGTATCTCTGGGACTGTAGCTATAATTCTCAGGGAGAGAGCGAGAGTGGTAGATTGATTGATTGATTGATTGAGAAAGAGAAATACTGCTTGTCAGGGTCACCGTCCATCCCACACATCTTCTCTGCCTTCCCTGTGGACCAGTATATTGACGCAGTAGACCCCATGCTACTGTTTCTGACTGGACATTGGCATCAAACCATCGTCTATGTTACGACTCATGTAGGGAAATATGCGTGGAATGCAGACCATAAAAATGAGGACGCACTTTGACCATCAACGTGTGTGTGCTGTCAAAAAGGAGCATGACAGACCTATTGGCATCCTCACACTCTGTCTTCATTGTCTTCAAGTCATCTCTATTACACTGAAGTGTCTTGACCTGTAACATCTATCATCTCAAGCCTTACTCTGTCATTATCCATAATGTAATTTCATGTTAAGAGGTGGCCTGCTAAGCTGATGGTATTTAGTAGTAGTAATGCTGCTCTGTATTACACACTGTGGGCCTGGCTGATTATATAATTTGGACTGAACTTCCTGGTTGACAAGCGGAGACAACAGCAAATATCTCTGTGAGCAATTGGCATAACTTTCATGACCAAATGCCTTGAAGCGGTTTGACCAGCTTTTCTGTTATCATTTTTCCCATTCCTTTGTGTTTTCTAACTGTGGAACCACAGAGAGAAGATTTGCCAAATTATACAAGAACATTGTATCATGGTGATATTGTTTCGAAGAAACAAGACAGAAAGCCAGTCATGTTAGTGAAGGACCATGTAGATCTGCTGCTGCTTTTGAGTCCCAAGATAGCCCAAGTCCATCCCACAAGTGTATGAGTTTGGACTTAACTAGTCTAACTAGTGATGTTTTAATATTCTAAAGCAAGGAGATCTGTGATCATATAGATGAATAGAATTATACTGTAAGTGTATGTGTAAATGTAGCTTAAGTGCAATAATAAGGTTAAGTGGGTATTTAGTCTTTTTGAAGATCATTCTTTTTAATGATTATGATTAAAATACTTGCATGGACCTAATCACGCAGAAAGTTGACTTACTACAAACATTCTGACACTTCCAAGAGGTTTGACATGCTACATATACTGTTTGTAAATTGTGTTGTGTAAGGTGATATATTTTACATTTGTAGTATGTGTGTGTTTGTATGCAGGGATTGATAGTCCAGAGGATCTATGCATTCTGTACTCTAACAGAGCAGCTTGCAACCTGAAAGATGGCAACAGTCAAGACTGCATACAGGACTGCACACGGTGAGAGCATTTCGATCCTTATGTTATGATGATGCTGCTGCTGTAAGAGCAATGAGAAGGAATGTTGACTGTGGGTGTGACAGAGATTTTACAATGTTCATTGGGTTTTGCCTCGACCTAACTCAGCTTCCCATCCCAACATTATCAGCATTCCTCATGAGCTTTATTAGTTGAATTGAACTGTGGTGTTTTATTGTACATTGATTTCTCATGATGTGTTTCAATAAGCATAAGAATCGGTGTAATCTGAATGCTGCAGCATAAGACTTGTATACTCACACAGAAATACAAAAACGTTATCATGTAAAGGGACTCCAAAGGAACTGAAATATTACACACTAGCGTCTATAGCTGAGGCACCGGACTTGATCCTTTCCTTGTGTCTCATCACATCTATTTATACAAACCAGAGCCCTGGAGCTGCAGCCATTCTCCCTCAAGCCCCTCCTGCGCCGGGCTATGGCTTATGATTCCCTGGAGCGCTATCGGAAGGCCTATGTGGATTACAAGACTGTCCTGCAGATAGACATCAGCGTGCAGGCAGCACAAGACAGTGTCAACAGGTATTAGCCTTCTCTCCCTTGAGCTGATTGGCCGCAGATGGGCAGGGAGATCACAGCACTGATATAGAACTTATTGAATGGGCTGAAACATTCCCATATACATTTGTCAATTCTCTAGTGGCCAATATTTAGCTCAGTGTTTAAATTGGCATGACAACTATCTTAATTATTATGATTATTATTATAATTATGTTGTACTGAATAAGGTAGCAGTGAAGAAAGTATCCTGAATATACACTTTAATTCAGAAGGACACATAATATTATTAGCTGATGCAAGATAGGAAATGATAAGAGACTTTGTTCCTGTGTCCGCCGTAATCACAATTCTTCCCATAATTTGAATCTTTCTGTATTCCAACTGTCCTATTAGCCGACTTTCTTCATATTTTCTATATCTAAATTCAGACATTCTATTGTAACAGAATCACAATACAAAATATACAAACAGACCAAGTGGGATTAGCTGTTAACAGAGTTTGATGATGTTGAAAAGCTGCTCCAGCTAGAGGCTTATTATGGTTCACAGACGTCTGTCTGTTATGTAATCCAGAACCTCACCTGGCTGCTTTGTGTATATATAAAACAAAACCTGCATTAAACAAAACAAATCAAGCAGTAGACTAGGTTTAAATGCACAATCCTCTAATTTTCTTTCAGTGCTTTCAAATCTTATGTCTATATGCAACCGTGTATGTGCATGTGAGTCCATATGTCACATGTATCAGCTGATGTCTGTCCTCTTCCAGGATCACCCGCATGCTGATAGAACAGGACGGTCCAGACTGGAGAGAGCAGCTCCCAGACATTCCCCTGGTTCCTCTGTCAGCTCAGCAGCACCACATAGAGGAGCCACCCAGTGCTGAGGTCCTCCAGGCTCGAGCAGAGAAGGCTACCAGGGATGCAGGTTTGTGTTCAAGACATCCTACAGACCTGTTTTTAAGGTTATCCACAGAAACACTGAACGATATCTCAGGGCAACATTGTCTTAGAAAGGGACGGATCCGACAGACGGACGGACGGACAGATGGATAGACGGACAGACGGACGGACGGACGGACAGACGGACGGACGGACAGACGGACGGATCCAACAGACAGACAGACAGGCAGGCAGGCAGGCAGGCAGGCAGGCAGACAGACTTGTCTTGTTTCTCTGCTATCTCGCCCGAGATAAGAAGGAGATGTTGAAGGACTATTCTTTATATAGGAGGATGTGTCACCTCTGTTCACTGACCAGGCAGTTTCTCCATTCTCAGCTGTTATTTTTATACAAGAATACGCCTGCTGGCACAGTTATTGCTCCCAGAAGAGACTCTGCAGCAGATTGATTAGCCCTTAGTCCACACCGTGACTGATTGCTGACTTAACTTTCATGCCTCACATCCAGCAAGCCCAGCATTAAATTTGAACATTTAAACCCCCAAAGCATTATAGCGCTGGCTATCCCTTCAGGAGTTTCTCTCTCTATTAAACAAGGTCAAAAAACTACTTTGCAAATGCGAATGTGGAGCGGAATTTCTCTTTATGTGAATACGCAATTACAGGTCATCGTCTTTTTCTTTTGTCTTCCAGAAAGGAAAGCAGAAGTCCGTTTTACAACTTTGAAAGAAGAAGGGAATGTGTTTGTTAAGAAGGGCCAATACCAGGATGCTTTGGGAAAGTATACTGAATGCCTTAAACTCAAGCCAGAGGAGTGTGCGATCTACACCAACAGGTTAGAATCGCAGCTCCACCTCTCTGATCTCTTTCCCTTTCAGTTCCTCACTTTTCCATGACTCATAGTCTACAGTAGGTTTCCGTCACTGTTCATCGCATGTTGCCTTAACAACCAAGAATGTCAAAACATCCGGAGAATCCGGTCATTCGTTGGGATACATTAAAACTGATTAATTCTCCTCATTTGTCAAGTAGTTCACTCAGCTCTGTACCTCTGTACAGTTATCAGTATGATGGGATGTTAGTATATTGGTAAGATTCCTGTGTGAGGCTGACGCTCAGAGAACTCAGAGTGTTTGTAACAAATCCACTCACTGCTTCCATGATATTATCTCCGACCTCCAGAGAAATACAGCGAGCACACACTGGTGAGGTCTGACTGCACCCTCCCACTGCCCTACCCTCCTTTATTTTGCAATAGCAGGTAGATTGTTGATCACGCCGCAGAGGAAACTGATGTTGACATGAATCATTTCCTATTGTGCCCTCATGTTTGAGTGTGTATTTTGAGCTCCACAGAAGAAAAGCTCGTATGTACAGCCACACCAGAGCAAACATGCTACCTATCCACACAGCTGATGGGACATGTCGTGCAAATGGAAGCAGATTCACAAAGAGAACAAGGCAGAAAAACTGCTGGAGCAAGATACTGTATCTTTTCATGCCCTCGGCTTTTATTATCAAGCTGATTCACCGTTTATGACTCAGAAACACATGATACCTTCTTGTCATGCTTCAAATGTAATCAGCTGCTGGTGACAAAAATAAAACATACAAGCGCCGTGTGTTTATTTGTGTTTGCAGAGCACTGTGCTACTTGAAGCTTGAGAGATTCACTGAGGCCAAGCAGGACTGTGATGCAGCACTGAAACTGGAGCAAAGCAATAAGAAGGCCTTCTACAGACGAGCAATGGCCAATAAAGGCCTCAAGGTGAGGAGGAGGAGGAATCTCTTTACATTATCAGCTGATTTGTTTCAGTGAGTTTCTTTAACACCTTAAATCATTCTTCCCTGTGTAGAATGTTGCTAATATCTGGCACAAAGATGAAGGCAGTTGTTAGTTTACAGTACACAATTGCACTTTTCTTTTTATTGCATGTTTTTCCACACACTTAGCGTTTCGTGCTCTTCTTTCTGTGTTGTTTGTCTTTCCCTGCAACAGGACTACCTGGCCTGCAGCTCGGACCTGCAGGAGGTGCTGCAGCAGGATCCCAATGTGCATGAGGCAGAGAAAGAGTTGGAGGAGGTCACAGTCCTGCTCAGACAAAGTCTGGCTGATGCCTCACCAGCCAAACCTAGGAGGATCATCCCTATTTCGGAGGTAGAAACATACGTCATTTTTAATGAGTGTTTCAAACTGGGTCAGAGTCAGACTCACCCTGGAACACTGGCTGATCTTTAAACTGCATTGTTACGTATATTGTTTTGTTTATTTGTGTTGGTGTTTGGGCGTCAGATGATTAAGTGAGGGAAACCAGCCCAGGCTCCCATCAACCCCTGAATAGCAATCCCCTGAGGTTTGATGACAGATTTAAAAGACTTGGAAGCGTATGCGTCTTCCTCAAGACACATTGCAACAAAACTGAATGTCAGACAGATTTAAACTTTAGTCCACTGCTTTGACAATTGAAACATTAGAGACAAAACATATTAACCATGAAGTGGATTGTAAAACTGTTGCTAAACTTAACTTTCTTGCAGCTTTTAGCCACTTTTAGATCATTCTATTAGATTTACAGCTACACATACACATACACCCTTCAATAGGAATCTGTAGGATTATTATGGAGCAAGCTAAAGTCTGGTCCCGAACCTAGCCTCCATGGGTTTATAATAAAGCTTCTCTGATGTTTTGCTTTTTTTTTATCACAATCCCTCTTGGGAGTTTCACACAAACTTGTACCTTTTGACTTCTTTTCTGAAAGAACCCTATGTATTACTATCACGTTACTCAGAGTTTGCACAGAGTACAAAGTACAAAGTGTTTTGTGCCCATTTAGGGAGTCCAAGTGCTTCAGCTGCTAAGCAACTCACAATTTTTAGGCAGAAAGTGAATAGTTTAACTTCCAGAACTGAGTGCCAAAGTGCAATATCTCCTCTGTGTCACATCTGTACAACCAAAGTATCTGCTCCAAAGACAGTACATTCTAAGGAGTTACAATATAGCTAATACTTGCTCTTGGCTAAATAACGCTTGGCTTTTGTCATGTGGTCTCTTTCAGTGTTAATTTATAGGTGTTGTATGCAAAGAAAAGAAGCAATGTCTTCTTCCCTCAAAATGTAAAACATCTTAACTGTCTGTCCTCTGTAAATTCAGGTTTATCACCTCTCCTTTTCCTCAGGTGGAAGGCGAAGAGAACACATCAGCTAACTCAGAGTCAAGCTGCAAAAGAGAGGACATCGCCATCATCTCCCAGCCGACCAATGCCTATGAGTTTGGCCAAGCTTTAAATGTAGCTCGCAGCAGCGGGAACATGGCGGCCTGTGCCGACATGCTGGCCTCCACGGCTCCGGAGATACTTCCACAATTCCTGAGCACTCAGCTGGATGGACACAGCATCAGCTTCATCATGCAGGCACTGGACCACCTCCTGGACAAAGACCCCTACGTAGTTTACCAACACCTCAACCATCTGCATACTGCTGACAGGTTCTCGGTAAGAGGCTGTTTACTCTCCAAGTTAAACAAGTAGCTCACAAAACTTTCAATATGGAATGACATTTTCAACAAAAATAGCTTGAGGTTTATTTGAAAGCCACACCTAACAATTTCCATACAGCACACACAGAATTATTTCAGTGACTAATGCATAATTTTTGTCTTATCACTTTGTAATAATCAGTCCATAACAGCTGATGTTTTGGTGATAAATGACGCTGTGCTGATTCTGCAGGTTGCACTGATGCTGCTAGAGAAGGAGGAGCGTTGCCACATGACTCAGCTATTCGACCATCTGTCAGCTGTAGAGAGCACAGAGTTCACCAAGAACGATGTTCAGAACCTGGCCAACAAATACATCTGACCCTCCTGTCCCTGCTTCCTGCTGCATGAGCTGCTGTACCACTACAACTCTTGGATCTATGCAAAACTCTGCACAAGAACTGCTGTAACAATTACACAAAGGCAGGAAGTTGCAGTATGTGTCCCAGAGCAATACAATGGAACTTTACTGGTCTGTGCTGTAATCATCTGACACTGTATGTTTGAGTGATTGTAAGTAAGGAATATATTTTTCTCACCAGAACGTTTTGCAATGCAGATTTACTTTTGTACCACCACTAACATTAGCATAGTAGACAGGCAGAGTGCATGGACCTTTCACTTGTAAAGGTTTACCATCGGTTCATTGGTATATTCTTCAGGGACAACGCTCAGCAACGGACAGTCAGAGTGTAAATTAGCCAGAGTTAGCCTGAAAGGCTAGTATTTATCTGCTGGCCTGGCCAGATGTTTAAAAGGCAACCTTCAATAGAGTCCAATGGACTTGTTATATTAGACAACAGATAAACGTTCCACCAACAGGCGGGCATGTTTGCCCAGATGAGACTCATGCTTCAGGAACTACGCTCAGTTCTTCTAGTCCTTGAACCTTGTCAGTCCTCTAAAATCGGTCTGTTGATAAATGAGCTGCTGTAGGAGCAGCTCAGACGACACCAATTAAGATCACAAATGACATTCAGTGCATGCTGAATATGTCGAAAGGGAGAAAGTGGGGCAATTTGAGTTAATTGACTTTCCTTGCAGCGAGGTAAAGCCATAAGATATGACTGTATGTACTGTAGCATCCTCATGGTAGATAAAGACCTGCATGACACATCTGTTCTGTGCAGTATGATAACAGTATCTGTTGAACTGAGATCTACTGACAATGTTGTAGAAAGTATCGTTTGAAACTTTACTCCACTCAGATGCTCTTCAGCTATGCAAATAGCAAACCTGTATTCTAATGCTAATAACTTGTAAAAGCTGGTGTCTTTTTTATAAGGAATGACAAATTAATTTACCCTATTTGTTACCAAATACGCCTGCTACACAACACACATCTGCACATCAGTTTAGACATGCAGATGTGTGACACACATCTTTGAGATGTGTGCTTTCAATTTCAGTCTACAGATATTTCTCATTTCAGTAGCTTTTATCAAAATGTTAAATGGCTTGGATTTATGCATCATACATAAACATTGACAAAACTCCGGGAACATAAGTGGTTAAAATGTCATTTACTTGCTGTTTTTGAAGATATTCAATCCTTGTATTTCCCTATTGAATAGTACTGTCATCCGACTTTGAAGACTGCCTAATTCCAAACCATTCTTTGTAATATTTTATCAATTCTACATGAATGTACCAAATTAGTTCAGGAAGACAAGCTGGAGGGCAAGAGGCAATAATTTTACCTTCCACGGTTTCTCCTTACTGTGGATTAATCATTTTCCGCTGAGGTGTAAAGAACATGTACAATACTCAATATCAACAGAATATAAAATTGATTAAATTAAACAATAATACAAACTGAATACTTGAGTTCTTGCATTCATCTGGAAAAACTGAGAACAAACTTTCATATATGTTTTTATTTTTTGATATGCATTTACACGCATACAGTAAAGCAAATTACCAAACAAATATACAAATACCTTATGCCATTCTGAAATTATATCTGGCACTAGTGTTGAAATCAGGATCAAGAAAAATGAGTTTTGGTGATTAATGAAAAACAGAACCAGGGAAAAAGAACTAAACATTTGCAGGGCTGCAGCAAATAGCCTTATCCACCGAACAAAACACATTCAGTTACAGACCTGAGTCAAAATACCATTCAAGACCCATCTGGTAGAGGTTCACCTGAGCCAACCCAGTGGCTTCAATGAAGCGGGCCACTGAGCAATACAGGCTTTAGCAAACACTCTGAGACTGAAGTGTTGAAAACAGAATTTGACTAAAAATCTGTTCAGCAGCACTGATTGGCAACACAAACAGGACTAGCATGACAATCAATAGGGATCATATGTCTCCCTATTAATGTTGTGCATTGCAGAACATCATTGAAGAAGAAATACAGGTAACAGTGCAGGTGCCTTTGGCCATTCTGTGGCCTCAGTTATTTGCGTTAAGTTTATGAAGTGTGTATAAAACAGCAATCTGCATGACGGTAGAATCCTCGGTCATCATTCATCCCCATGGTGTAAAAAGGATGCACCATACTGTGTCTACAGGTGACAAGTCAAAAGGTAACAGAGTTAACAAGAGCCTGAGTGCTGTCTTTGGTAGGCTGTTGAAAAGTCTTCATTTACCATGTCTACCATTGTCTCAGTATGTGGTGGATGTGGCTAAATGCCATGACAGCATCTCTCCAACACTGACAGACATTCTGCAATAAAGAATTAGTTGTTGTTGAGTCTACAAGACACAGTGGAGAGAGACGCAAACAGACAACACAAAGAGCATCTTGAAGGCACCATGAGTTAACAAAAAGTTTTCAAAGCCCTCGCTTACTCAGTGAGGCAAGACCATCAGCCTGAATAAGTCACCATGGAACAGGACAAAACATTTTCTCTTAACAATTTAACAGAATTAACCAGTTATTAAAATGACTCAGCATCATCTAGACAATAGTGGCCTTCCAGAGACCCTTTTTTCAAACCTTTTCCCATCAACCCTCACCCCCATCACAAACACATATCAGAAGCTTTCCACAGAACAAAACAAGTACTGGGCTTCCAAAGTCATCTTTGCACTAATAGCACCAAGAATGTAATCTCCAGGTCTAAACTCAGTGGTCCGCAAGTTGTTAAAGGCCTGTTGAGCTCCTTACAGGGTCTACGGATATGTGTGCATCCTTCTAAAAGCTCAGTTGTGTTACAGGTCTATTTTTATGCTAAAACGATTTTGGATGTGGAGCCTGACCGTCAAAATGATACATAAGAGGGTTCATTTCAAAACACGCACGAAAAATTGAATATTAATACAGAAAAGAACACAGAGGTTCCTCTGTTACTAAGAATGGGGATAAATAAAGAGAGGAAATTTTGAATCATATTGCCTGGTCCCTGTTCACGTGTGGAAAGCTATAACATTAAGATTCCTGCATGGTGTTGCATCCACATTGAGGAGCAAAAATCAAATACTAGCAAAGCTGGCACAGTGGTTTAATCTTAGCCTACACAGATCAACATGACAGCGACCAAATCAACGGTCCGTTCTAAGTGGCAAGTGAGTGAAGTATCAAAAACGTGCTGGCAGACTGCAGGTCTCACAGGATGAAACACCAGCATTCCCAAACTTAACATCTCTCATGGCTGCACTTTGAAATCCTCTCAATACTTCTGACATGTCTTCAGTGTCAGTAGACATGCAAGACTGCTTTTATTCAAAGACTGCTTTTAATGGAGGACATTAATCTGAAAAAATATGTCCCCTTTACAAGAAAATACAAGTTAAACTGTAAACTGGGATTGTTAGTTTGATGGCTGAAAAGATGAAAACAGAGCGTCTGTGCAGCACTTAAGGTATTGAGATTTTAAATGTCAGTCTGTATACAGGTGTTAGTGAGCTGCTGCTGGGTTTGGGTTGGGTGCTGTGGTTGGTGGTGGGGGTGGTAGTTGTTGTTGTTGGTTTCTTTAAGCAGCTGTCCGGTGTATCTGTGAGAGTCCAGCTCAGCAGGGCACACCAGGTTGACATTCTCCTCTGTGATGAAGCAGAGAGGGGAGAGCTCTGCGCTGTGGCCCAGGGAAGAGGTGGTGGAAATGGGCGACTGGGGAGTGATCACAGCTCCTAGTCCCTGGGAAGAGGCCAAAGAGGCAGGGCAAGTCTCCAGGCGGTCGTTCTCCACCTCAGGTAAGGGGCTGACGTTGGCGAAGCGTGTGTGGTAATCACCTCCGCCAGAGCCGTGGCTACAAGATGTCTTCATGCTCTCCAGATCGGAGCAGCTGAACTCAGAGAAGTGGCTGGAGTGAGAGTCAGCCACTGAAGGCAAGCTGCCGCTCAGTGAAGGAGAGTCAAACTCTGAGGAGTTGGTGCTGCGCTGCTCCAGAAGTTGAGCATCCATGTCCTCCCGTGTCTCATTAATCTTAGTGCCACCGCCGCCTCCTTTCTTGCGCAGTTTGCCTTTGCTCTTTTTTCCCCCGGAGCCTGAGGAGGAGGAGCAGGATGCCTCTTTGGCCCACCTGGTGGATGTTCCTTTGCCTTCTGAGGAGGTGCAGCCATTTGATTGGCAGGTCCAGCCACAGCGCCCAACTTGGCTGCCATCGTCTACACTGCTGCTGCCGCTGTGATGCCGTAGTTTACTGGGTTTGGATTCAATGTCAACTTGGACTTCCATACTGCTCCCATCTCTTGAATATGGGATGAAGAGTTAAGCATGAGACAAAGGAGAAAAGTAACAGCATGCAGGTGTCTGTGCAAGTACAATGTGCAATTAATTTAATTTTTAACATCAATTCATTAATTTTCATCAGCTGAGCAACATAATATTGTAACAGTGTTGATCATTACCAACACATTGGGGGAGGTACTGAGTGGTAACATAATGTGAGCAACACAGAACTTTATCCAACCACAATGAAGATGCTGCTTCTTACCTGTCAAGGGGCATGTGGGCATTAAGAATGGATCCAGCCATTGCTTTGGTGCTAGCGTTGTCACTGATTGTTCCTAGGCTGACAGTGCCAGACTCACCGCTGAGACTGCAGCGGTCCTTTTGCACATCAGCCTGCACCTCCAGCCTGACAGCATGTAAGAGAGACATTTAGACAATGCAATAGCATCCTCAATTAAATCCCAGAAAATGTTTTGCTGCAACAGTACCTGCTTAGGTAGTTGACCATGGCACTGCCAGAGAAGCTGCCGGTGATGCTGGCTCCGGCCAGGGCCATAGTGGAGGCTGTCTCACTCAGGTTGTCCCTGATGGCCCCGAGTCTATCCATCTGGCTACCACTGGCACTGAGGCTGCCTGTCAGCCCCCCAACACTGCCTTCACTTATACTTGGGTTGTTCCTAGTGTCTGCCACTGATGTAGTATCTACAAGGGATACAATCATCAAATGCATTTTCAACATGATGAATAAGGACTAAAAACAAAACCTTTGCAGAACACAAGGCAGAGCTGCTTCTGATCAAATGTGTGAAACTCTGAAGGTATGTTCTTATACAGCTGCTGGCTGCTGTATCAGTCAGTGAAAGCCAAACTGTTGTTTGCAGACTTGGGCACAAATACAAGGATGGTTCTGGTTGTCAGAGGTGGGCTATGGGGGGAGTTAGGTCATTAAAGCTTACCAGTGGCAGCTGCCCCGCTGCCAACATTCATGTCATTTTCGTCATCAAACTCAATGCGAACTCCCTTCCCATTCCCTGCTGAGACGCCACAACCACCGCTACGGCACAGTGAGATTGGCACCACACCATAGACATACGCCAACATGATGGGAACTCCTATGCCTGAAGGATAAACAAAGAGACAGAAAACATAGACAAGTCACATACCAGCGCAAAGCACTGACAAAAAAAAAAAGGGGGAAGGCCTATGTGCTGAGGAACAACAATATAAGACACACCAAATCTACTTTTCATTGTTATGCAACAGCTCATCCAATTCATACAACAAAACAAACTCTGAAAAACTCTGTGAACTCTTAAAATTAGACAAAACAATTCCAGCAGCTAGCAAAACAGGGATTTGTCAATAAAGATCTCCAGGCATTTCCATATGTTCTGCAGAGCAGAGAGGGAAGAAGGTGATAAAGTTTGAAGAGTAGACTGACCGACAGTGACTGCAGCCACCACAGGAGACACGATAACAGACAGCGTCACTCCACCTGCAATCACCAGGTTCCTCTTGTGGTTGGAGATATCTTTTCCTTCATAGCGGTTATGGATCTGTCAAGAAAAGGGGATCATTAGGAGTCACGCTGTCAGAAACTGAATATCCATTAATAGTATAATAACATACTAAGAATTAATGCCACCCAAGTGTTGGAAATTATGACTTAATCCAAGGCAGACAAGCTTTACTACAGATTTGTCATAAATATTCTCTCAGTGGAGCAAAGGTGGAAAACTATTTCAGTCGGTAGGTCTGGAGAGTCAGTCGGCATAAGGAGGCTAGTTAGATTCTGGCAATAGATGAAGGCATGTTAAGTGATAAGTGAAACTACAAAAATGTGTACAGTATGTATAGAAGACTGAACGGTACATTTATCCAGTGCATGTGGAATGCAGGTGAGTCATGCTCAGATGCTCCATATGCCGTGTGATCACTATATCATCGGTCTCATTGACTGGAAAAAAACTTTTGTTGGCTCTGGGTTCTTCTTGGCAGGCAGACGGGGGGAATTCTGGAAAGTCTGACGACTTTTATTCTACTGAACTGTGAATTTTTTTTACACTAAACAGAACCAGACTGATGAGTGATACAAAACACAAGTGAATATACACAGGCAGACAAACACACAGGGCAGGCTGCTGAAAAATTAACTTAGAAAAATGAAAGAAGTTTAAGAAAAATTCAGAGCCTTAGAAAAATACAGGAGAGTATGTTTGATGGCCTGATAGATGAGCATTGTTGGTGTGGGCAATTATGTAACACTGATGGCTGAAAGATTCTGTGTTTGGGAATGCTGTGACGGGAAGGAAGAACTCCAATGCAAGGGAATTATTCAAACTATTCAACACAATATAATACAGCTCAACACAGTCAAGTGCATAGACAGGAGACCTGAACATTGACATATCCACAGTTTAGTTTGGTGAAAACTAAGCAGTGAAACTTGAAGTTGTCTACAAACCACTCCAAGTGAGTTTGTGTCCATAGTCTCACCTTCCTTCCCACATATACAGGGATGCCGATAATCATGGCGGGGATAGCAATGCCGGCAATAAGTGCAATGCCAACAGGGGCCCCTACAAGTGTTCCCAGTTGCCAGAGAATCTTCTTCTTCCTGCTCCATGGCTTCTTCCCCCAGAAGGTACAGCCTGATGGACTGGACACAGCCAGATGGGAAACATGGAAAATAAAAAACTTAATTGAACAGCTGGTTCATGCACAATCATTCAAATATTGGTTGTCAGCTTTTTCATTGTATCGTTGTTGTAAAACTGAGCACCACTTGTATTCAGACAAGAATTGCAACATTTTCCTAATTCCACACCACTTTTCAGATCATTAAATCTGAGTGATAACATTATGGTCCAATATGTCTAGTGAACGAATTGCCTCATTAATCAATATATGAATTTGGTTGGTGCCGATGAAGTAAGCCTGGCTAACATTTCTGGCTCATGTAATATAAAAAACTTTTCAGTAAGCATACTGACATGACATGACATGACATACTGTCACCCAGGAGGTCTGGCCAAAGATCATCTCAGTGGTTATACAACGTTATCATGGCAGTCATACGAGGTTGACCTGTCAAAGCTTCGCTGTACATATACAGCTGGGAACTTGCTTTACAAAGACAGCAAGGGACTCGTTATATCTTTAGAGTTGTCAACCAAGAATTTAAGTTCCAGATAACAGTTTGCTCTGTACTAAAACAACATTTACAAGCTACAAAGTTACACCTTTTACCATCATATTATTATTTATCTTACATAGTCACAAATAAGATTCACAGCAGATCAAGATCTTTATGTCATGAGGTGGCTGCACTGTCGCTTTTGGCTAACAAATATAGTTAAGATATAATATTGTGAAAAGCAATGTAATTTATCACTTTCGGCTTGCTGTTCATGATTTACAGAAGTCTCAAGCATTAGGATGGACAATGGTTGATCGTTTGCTTGAAGAATACAGTTCAAGATGTCCCCCTGATATAAAACTTCCAAACTTGTCAGTGTGTCTATAGTCCTTTATATAGATATACTGACCTCAGGTAGTGCAGGTCTGAGATCTCCTTCATGCAGAGCCAGCAGAACTCGCATCCGCAGACAGCACAGGTCATGTGATTACAGCTGCCATCATTCATCTTGATGATGTAAGCAGCACAGCGCGGACATGGCTTGATGTCATCGGCTGAGGGCAAAACGGTAAAAAGATCAGTTAAAAATCAGTTAAGTGATCTTGATATAGTCCCATTTTAACCACTATGACTATTACAACACTGCAACTGCTATCAACAAACGGGACATGCACCAAGCACGGTGTAAGAAAAAAACAAAAAAAGATTGTATCAACTGTCGTGCAACAATGTCACACTTTCATCGAAATGTATTGTACACTTAAATAATTTCAGATCTAGAAAAAAAAATATATTGGCCGTTCCATCCACTAATGATTAAGCGATCATCTACAGGTTTAGTGAATTAGGTAAAATGAAAAGACACATGGTTTCTACAGACTGGCCAAAATGCTGTTTGCACTGCGCTGTCCAACATATGTACATCTCGCCGTTAAGGGTCTCTCCTCCCTCTTGATGGGCCAGAAAAGCTGTTTCATCTCCACAGTCAATTACTTTGTTAATGCAAAACTAAATTCAAGAGATTTTAAAGTATTTTGTGAAATTTAGGAGGTTTCTCAAGCTTGGCCTTTTCTGTTGACCTTTTCTAATGCAATAATTCAAAATGTGTATGACAATAAACTGATGGAAACTGATGGTCTATTGCTGCTTGGTTGAGTGTGCTCAGTCAGCCAACCTGCAGCTCCACTCTCTTGGCTGTAGCTGAGGGATGAAGAGCGAACTGTCCTTAGGCGGAGGCTTTGGGCTCTCTGCTGTCGTGCTGCATCACAGGTCTGGTTCGGATGCCACAGCTGCTTGCAATGATAGCAGAACTCAGTACTGCAGCCCTCCCTCCCGCACGTGATCTTTGGACAGCTGGCACACCCGAAGGCGATCACTGCATACCTGGCAGAAAACAAACAAAGCATTACAAGCAAGAGTTAATATTTAATACACCATTATGACACAGCAGATTGAGTTTTGAATATTTGCACCAAGGGCACACGACAAAACAACTGCAGTACAAATGAAACTAAGCTGACATCTGAGGAGAAACTTGAATTGGAGATTTGTATTAATGGTTCACTAATACAGCATTGGCATATCTAACTAAAACACCATAAAAATTCATTGGGAAGCATCTGAAAATGGCAAACCAGATATTATCTTCATTGGCATTGTGATCCATACTGAGATTGCCCAACACTCCTGACATGATTAATGGGGCTTCGTCCATCCTCCAATAGTCTGTTGGCTGTGGGAATGTCAGCTAAAGGTAACAGTGAGATATATCAGTTGATTTACGTCTTTCAATCTGTAAAAATGTCACGAGGTAGATTTTGGTTCCCAATCCACTAGCTAGCTAGCTTGAGACACTAGTCAGATTACGGCAGGCTCAAGCCATACTTTCCAGGAGATGTGTGCACACGTGTTCTGCACATTTCTTCAGCAAAGCAATCAACATAATGAATTGTGTAATAACTTGGAATAATATTAGCATGCTGGCAGAAGAGCAGTGACAAGCTTCAGAGAAGTAAAATTCTGATGTCAAAGGCAGTTTCTTCTAAGAAAAGTCCTGAAAGTCAAGCCGCACAAAAGATGCAGATCTGCTGTCTGCTCCTGAAAAATTTGTCCATAAGACAGGGACCTAAACTAAGGAGAATGAGGCACTGATAAAACACTGTGATCTGCAAATATGTGCTAATGCACTTTGCCAATTCATTAGGCAACCTAGATAAAACTAATGCAGTACAATACAGCCTCACCCTCAATGGTGCCCATCTTGAGTACAAACGGAATGGAAGGGGCCTACAAACCCGGAATGTTGCAATATTGGAAGTTTACCGTCAGTGAATAAAGCAGTGTCAAATGTACTGACGGCAGAAAATGCTCACACTTCAAACAGCCTGCACTTCAACAACTCTGTACGAGTGACTGATTGAACTTATCTACAGCTGAGATGGCCTGTTGCAGCTTATTGCATTGTTGGTGTGACGGATGGTTGTTCATGAGAAATAGGTCTGTCCTGGTATCTCATACTGGCCGTCAAATGCGTACAAGAGTTCTCCTAATGACGGCATTTCAACCTTTTGGGAAAGCACCATTCCTTTGCAGATATAATTAACCTCTGCATCACTGCACGCTGTCTAACTCTCACTGTCATTCTTATGTTTCGTGAATACCCAAATGCACCACTAATAGAGGGCTGTGTCGTGTCTGGTCTCCCCTCTGGTAGACCTGTGTGTGTAAGTTTGAGGTTTTTTACCTCAGGTTGTGACCACCTTCATCGAGCAAAGTTTTGCAGATTGCCTCCTAGACAGTTTCGGTTTCCCAGTGATATTAGATCCAAAATATTTTTTCTTAGACAACAAATCCTCTGCAATCAGCTTAAGCGTGTCACCTCTCTAACTGCCTGCCCTTTCTGTGAACTCATGGCTTTGTTGTAAAATCTGACACCTCCTTGACTGTCTGAGCTGTACACCTCACTGTCTGTCTGCACTGCTGCAAAGTTCCTGAGCAAAGAAGAAACATAATAATGATTGATGATTGATAATATTAAGGGGAAGCACAAGTTCTTGTTTACAACTTTTTGATGTGAGGGGTCTATATTTGAACCATTCAGAGATGTAGCTGTAAGTAGTAATATTTCAACAGTAACAAGAACTATTATTACAAGTACTGCTGACATTGGGGAAATAAATTTAACAAGCCCGGGCCATGTCCCTTACCTCCCCTCAGGGTATATATAGTATACATTATTCAGTTTCCCAATAGGTCCCTGTTAACTCTAGTCTTCCCTGAGTTACTGAGTCATTAATTCAAAACATTTTCTGGGCAGATGTGGCAACACCATTAAGAACAGATTCTGCATATAGGTAAATTTTCATACGCTTCCATTCATACACATTTCTTACCCACAGTCCGGCGCAGGACACCAGCGGCAGTCAGGGTCGGCAACCAGCCACCTTCTCAGCATAAACTCCTCGTATTTCTCCATGAGCACCCGGTCACCCAGGATCATGCGGATGTCATGTGGGTTGAAGCGCTCCGAGCACTCAGGGCAACTGATGTTGACACGCGACTCTGAGATCTCGATGCGCAGGTACTGGCGCAGGCAATCAATGCAGGATCGGTGGTGACAGGTCATGATGTCAGGGAAAGTCTCCCTGGAGTGGCGCAGAAGGCACAGCGGGCACTCCAGTAACTCAGTCCCAACCCCACTGCCCAGCTTGGAAGAGGAGGAGGTAGAGGAAGAAGGTCCCGAGGCAGATGAGCTTGAGGCGGTGGTAGCAGCAACAGCAGCAGAGGCAGCTCCGGTCCCAGCCACATGGAAGAAGGCAGAGTTCTTATCATTACACATCTCAGAGTGGATACTCTCAATGCTGGCGATGCCGTCCACCCCTGCAAGCACTCCAGGTCCTGGGTACTGGAGCTCTCGGGACCTTTGTCGCCCAGCTTTGGGCTCCCTTCCACGCCGTCTGAAAAGAGAAGCCAGGGAAAGGCGCCTCTTCTTCGGAGCCTTCTTCACAGAGGGCAGGGAAATGGAGGAGGATGTGGACTGTAGGTCCCGGTCAGAGCCCATCACCCCACCAACACCACCACCCAACTGCTGGTGCTTCTGCAGGCTCATCTCTCCGGAGGGAGTGGAGGGATGTGCCAGTGGGGACCCAGGATAGGGTAGCCTTTCCCTCGCATGAGCAGGGAGGTCTGGGAGTGGGATGGGGATGGGTGAAGGGGTAAGGTGGTGGATGGGGGAGGTTGGTCCAGGGTGGGGATACAGGGCTCCCGAGGGCCCGTCTGTGTTTAAGACATGGTGGCTTCTCCTGATCAACCTTGTGGTCACATCTAATAGCCGGATTTTGGCGAAGGAGTGGGGGTCACCTGCTGTGAAACTGATGCAACAGAACCTAAGAAGAGTGAAACAGAAAAATGTTGAAAAAGGCAAGTAAAAGAAAGACAGGAAAGGAACTGTGAGGGGAGGGGAGGCCGTTCAATGTCAATACATGCAAAGGTCGTGGATGGGTGTCCAAATATCATAACCCCAAATATGACAAGACCACTGAGTTGAGCATGCTGGTTTTCTCCACCTGGCTTGGCACACAGTGACTAAAACTAAAGTTCACGTGTTCTCTGTTGAAACAAGCAATA
>CAAKHC010007551.1:0-13531 GCA_901007825.1 Macroramphosus scolopax | reverse complement strand
CTACAGCACACATTTGATCTCCAATGCAAACATCCAGCGTCTCTGGAGGAAGCTGTGTTCCAATTATGATTTCTCCAGTGTGTCCGACCTTGACACAAGGGCTCAGAATTATACCACCCATTGCAGACGAACAGTGTTGTCTTATCAATTCAAGACCACAATCGGAAACACGCTGTAGTGGTGGAGAGCTTGAATAGTACAGACACACTAGAGTACAATATAAGAAATGTATTCAGAGAGCGCAGCAAGGCCAGTCGTCCACCGTTGTATTGAACGCAGCTCGACAACAATCAGCCATGACTGTAAGCATTTGCAAAGATATTATATTATCCGAGAATTTAATATTGTGGACTCGAGTCGAAGGACTTTGACTGGAGTAAGACTCAAGTTACAAACATATGAGGACCCTGACTCTGCATAAAAGGTCTGCACCAATGACTGGAGCCTTCTGACTTGAAAGACTTTCCCCAAGACCAAAATGATGCCATAACAAGTTAAATCATGATGTTTGTGAGTTTAACATACTGCTAATTATTACCCTGTCACTTTCAAAAACGTATACATTACATCACACTTCTGAAAGACTTGTTTAGGACCCGGAACCCTAAGTTTCCGACTTGTTTGAGACGAGCCTCCTCAACTTGGGAATCAACTCTGGACTTTCGACCGACTTGGGACTTGGGACCCACCTTGGTATTTTAACCAGAAATCCCTTCCAAGCCTCTCCTCTGAACTGCTTATATTCAGATTTTAAAATCACAACGTTGTCTGAAAAATCTCACACAGATTACTGAAAGACAATAATTGTAATTCTGGCTGCTAACCGCTAACCGCTAACTAAGTTCCACTTCGGAGCGGCTAGTTTTTGTGAAATCCTGATGACAAACAGGCACTCAGAGAACGCAGACCATTGCCAACCATAATGTAAGTACAGCCTCTTTTTGCAGTGTACATGGGAGCTGCCCCAAAATTCAATGGCTTCTAACTTAGCCCATGCGACACCCCTCCATGAAGTCCGGCGACAATCGCTTGGTAGGACAGACATACTAACGTCAGCAAAAAGACATAACCCCCTTGACGAAGTACCTCGACTGTTAATGCATACTCAAGTAGTTCAGGTCTTAGTATGTGCGCCTGGATTCTGTGGTCAGGTACATGCAGGCGGTGCGGCGGTGTGTCTGACATTAGAATGAAGGTACCTCTTGCATAATTCAGATGAAACTGTCTCCTTTAGTCTCATATACCTCTCTTACTACTATCCTCTGTATCTCTCCGCCTCCCCTTCTTTCCTCCTTCTCTTTGTACGTAGCTGTGTTTCCGCAGATCTCTCAGCACTTTAACCTTCGGGAAATAATAACATATGTTGCCGTCATGTGCTCCGATCAAGCTGTCGTATTGCCCTTCCTCTTATACGACGACTCATTATATCCAACCTGCACACACACACATACACGCGCACACACACCACAGTACAGGAAAATTATTCCATCACCGCATTCTTTAATTATACATGAATGCAACATTAAGGCGCTAATTAAGTAAATGTGGTGACTCCTCCGTTGTATTAACTATCGTGTTCTTTATCCAGGAATAAATGTCTGTAATGAATTATAGAACAGATTAACAGCAGCGCAAATGACGTTTTGTAATCAAGTGAAATGTTCATGAGGAAAGTCTCCCCGTGTGCGTAGTGAGAGTGGGATGTTATTGAGCAGATAGCTCATCTCATTGCAGATGCAGACACATACTGTAGGGCTCTGCAGAGATGCATGTTCAAGGTACCAGTACATCATCTTCATATCTGTTTTGGTGGTCTTATAGGGTCAAAGGCATTTTCCGAATTATCCAGGGGCACTGTGTCGCACATGCGTCGTAATTGTAGAAAGGATTATGCTCATTCCGACAGCTCCTCTTATTCTCTCTAAAAGCATTGCAGCCGTTTATAGAGCTGCATTAGAAAAAGCTCTCCCAAATTATAATGGATATTGCTGTCCAGTGAAAAATAATATCTCCCCATTCAACAAAATGCAATGTCATCGACTAAAATGGTTAAAACAACAACAACAACAAAGGATGTGGGATGGTGTTATGTATTTTCGTGCGTCCTCTAAGAGCTTGAAGAAATAGCACACAACACCGAAACTAATATTCTAATGCAAATCGACTTTTCTGACACAAAGCCAATGTAGTAATCGGATTTTTATTGGTATTACAGTCTTGTTTGGCATCTCCTGATCATTTCTGTGCATGGAACAACTTCACTGCTGCTCTTGTCTACTCTTATTGCATTTGAGATGAAGATGTTTTCTTTATAAAAAATAGCTTTATAGAATGGTCAATTGAATTTTAAAGATTCCTGCTCAGGACCAATATATCATAGTGGATATCAGTGTTTACATATAATTGTCAGCCATAAACAAGACTGCGTGCATTAGAAGTTGAGGGGGCGAAAGCACTATGAGTTCCCGTTTGTGTCCCTTATTTCATCATCCTATCAAAGCAGCGCGCTCGGACACACACAACAGGCATAAAAATGCACGCACATGCATGCATAGAGTTGCTTTGGTGGGCCCTCAGGGCAGTGAGTAAGCCTGCCTCTTCATGTTCCCCTGATTGTTACATTCATCAGTGGAAAATCCTAAATAAACCTTTCAATGGCTGATGTGTGTATTTCGGTCTATACAGCCAATGATAATTAGACTTTTGTGGCACAAGTTATAGGATTGAAGTAAGTAAAGGGTTTTTTTTTATTGGTTTGAACAGTCAAACAATACTGCAACTTCAAAGGGGAATTTTGCTATTGAGGAAAAGCCTGCATTCATTTCACAGATAACAGAGCTACTTTGATTCTTCAAAGTTACACAGGATATATTATTATTATAATTATCGTCATCATTACTTGTGTGACTAAAAATAATAAAATGTTATCATAAATATCAGTTGTCCTTAGACAATTGTGAAATGTTCATTCATGTGAATAGCATTCCCTCATTAAAATCAAGGTCTTTTCGACGAGAAATTATCAATAGTTGATATATGACATGTAAAATTCATACATTTCCGGTAAATTAATTCAATGAAGCAGAGACCTCATTTATTAAATTGATTCCAACTGTGCCTCTGCTGCAATGATCTTCTCAGTTGTTTTCCTGTATAAAACAAAGAATTCCAATTTTTGAAGAACAGCATGGAGTTAATTTAAACATTTTTTTTAATATTTGTTGATTTTTCCCTAATATGCTTCTATGTTACAGCATTGGAAATCTTCATAATCTGCTGAACTATAGAGGCTTACTTCAAGTTCCAGCCCATCATTCATTATTTTGTTTATGTAATGTTAGTCTTCTCATGTGCAGCATAGTTACTTTATTTTATCGACATTCCATGAAAAGCGAAGGCTCGAGGTTTTCGGCCACTGCGAGATGCCGTAGTTTGGAATCCGGAAGCATCGCTGCCCTCATCCAAACAAACAACATGTAAGCAGCATTTTAACGATAAATGGGTGATTTGCGTTTAAAATGCTTACTGTGGGTCATTCGGGAGTGTTGCTACTTGTTTCTGACAGCTCACAAAACAAAAGTGGAGCAAGGAACGGCGAGTTAGCCAAACGTAAGGGACTGGTCAGAAGGGTGGCTGCGCTAGCTAGCTAACTTTCCTGCTTCAGTGCCACATAGTCAAAAACTGGATGTACGACCGCAGTCACTGTTTAATTTGGTTCAAATATCCCAGGCTTTTGCTCTCACATCCAGTTATCGACATTGTGTGTGCTTATCACATGCGTGACACCACATTATTAGTAACAAACGTTACAGCATATTCTTACTTATTATGACATTAATGAGGTTGATATTTCATAAATACCAGCTTACTGGTATCAGAACAGGAAGGATGCTAACACCAACAGCGACATTACAGGACATTATGCAAGTAGCTAATAAGTGGTACTTGTAGGAGCACCTTACAAATTGATAAAGTAAACAATTGCTAACTTAACATGGCATTTCAAATTATTCACAGGGGCTGATTTTACATCAAGAGGCTCTGCAAGTCAAGAGGGTAACTGGCCAACTGATATCCACAGCTGCATCTGGATCTCTTTTTTTTAGCCATGGCTCGTGAGGAAGACGAAGAAGAGCTGACGGTTCATGAGCCCAAGGAGGTGGACATGTTCACGTCAGTTCGTTGCCTAGGTTACCTGTCCAGCGTCAACCTCATTGTGGCGATATGCGTTGGCATGTACGTACGCTGGGAGGTGACGAGCGAACCTATGATTCTAGTCATCTTCATCCTGGGTCTTTTCGTCCTTGCGATAGCCAGCATCCTCCATTACTACTTTGCTATGGAGAGAGCCAGCCTTAGCTTGTTCCATCTGTGGTTTGGCTTTCTGCTTGGTCTTCTGTGCTTCCTCAACAGCCCGGCCTTGGATTCTAATGTCAAGGAACTCGTCGCCAACTATCTCCTCCTCGCCGGTGTTGTTATGAAAGCTGTCTGGGCTATAACTGAGCGAATATGCAGCTCCATCCGCTACAAACCGGTCTTGCTGAGGTCAGCTGAGCTACTGGAGCTCTTGGGATTCTGCATTGCCAGCACTGCCATGTATCTTCAAAAGTCACTAGCTATAATAGGCTTGGCCATGGCCCTGGGTGCTCTCATCGTGGACCTGAGGATGAAATCCCTCCTGGCTTTGCCCAATCTGGTCACTTTCTCCTTGGTTACCTCCCTTGTTTTTTTCCAAGCCTTAGGCATTACAGCAAACCCTTATGCATTAGGTTGTTACCTGGGCAGGATGCTGTGTGAGCCCGTGCTGGACGTGTATTTCAGTGGACTGGGGTCGAGTGAGCGCTGGATGCCAGTGCTCTCTCTGGGGAATTTGTGGAGGAGGCTGTCACTGCTGCCTCTGAGTCTGGTTCAACTGGCCTTCTTTGTCCTGGCTGCCTTAAAGGTACACTCAGAAGCATTTTTCAAATATTGCCATTCGAGAAGTTGACATTTCCATTATGCTTTCGGTGCTACTTTCAATTATTTCTCCATATTTGTAATCTGGTAATTAACACTACAGGGTTTTATGAGGCTCCCTCGGATGCTTTTAAGACTGTGTTTAATAACATTTGTCTCTTTTCTTACAAGCTGGGCCACTTGGAGCTGTGGTATCTAGTGATACCAGGCTTCTGCCTGTTTGGCCTCTTCTGGTCCATCTGCCACGTAATTCTACTGATCACAATGTGGGGCTTCCACACCAAGCTGAGCGAGTGTCAGAAAGCCTGGCGGGCCCAGCGATCAAGTAGTCGGAGTCTGGACCAAGTCATGGCCTCCAGGGGCATCCGACACTTTTGCCTCATTTCGGAACGCCTGGTGTTTTTTAGCCTGCTGTCAACCGTCATCCTGGGGGCCGTCTCCTGGCAGGTAAGAGACACAAGAGAGATTACTATTACTTCTACTTTAAAGAATCATTAGAAATGCCTAGTTTCAAGTATACAGAGCACATTCTCACACATCCTTTCCTTCATTCTTACTGTAAGGGTATTCTGTATTGAAATGGTTTGGATTTTAACATGATTATGATGTTAGTATTGTTATAGTCGGATCATATTGGCCTCTTGTGGTTGCATTTAGCAGGTCTGAATCTTAAGACCTTCGTAGGAAACCTCATGGATCACAGTAAAGGTCCATGCTTGATTTCTCCCTCTTACTGTATCTTTAAGCGTCGTAAAAAAAGGCCCATAGAAATATATCCTACAACTCTAAATCCTGGAGAGAGATGCTAGTGGCACAAGTAGTTGCTCCCCAAGCTGAGGCACTCCTGCTCTCATGCAGAACCAATTTAATTAGCACTTTAATATCCCCATCTACTTGCATGAAGAGCAGCAATAACTTATTTAGCCTTATTAGTCGTTTACCTTGCAAGAGTCTCATGGGCCTGAGTCCTAATTCGAGATGGGCACACGGTGGATGTCAATTGCAGATTTGCCTTAGAAAGTGGGAGCTGTCAGCGGTACCGTGTGAACGTTACTTTCTAGCTGTTCCTCACATACTGTCATCTACACAGTTTTACTGCAGTTTGCAAACTTATAAAATAAGTATTTGTCTGGTTAGAGAGGTGTTGACTCATTGTTGAAGGTCATAGTGTGTTGTTCTTGTATAAGACATTGCTATCTTCCTTTAAATGTCTACACAGAAATACATTTTAAATCTTGCATCTACAAAAGAGCTGCATTGTTTTCATGTGCCATTGTATAGAAGTCAGCCAATCAGAAGCCAGTCTGCCGCTGACTGCTACCTTTTGAAGTGCAGCCTCCCTCATGAGAATCACTTACGCTTTGATTTATAGTGTAAAGTGCTTTTTGTGCTCGTCTGCATATGTAGAATATAGAGTCGTTTATATTTTTAAGGGGTACGCAACTTCATAAATGTTCAATGAATGTATGGAACTCTTGTGAACTCACACACAGACACACACACACACACACACATCCCAGTGGGCTGCTATAGTCTGCAACCTCTAGTTCTGGCTCCGCTTAACCATGCAGGAATTGATTTGCATCCCCCGATTCGGCGGCGTGCCGCGAAATCAAAGTGGCTCTTTGAGGATTCTAAATTGCATTGCATACCAGTGACTCAAGAAATTGGTTGTACTTAAAGCAGAAGATCTGCTCAATGTAATTACCATGTATTATGTATTTGTGCGTGAGTAATAGTATACGCTCAAGCGTGCAATTTTGTGTTTTGGCTAATTGATATTAGAGAAGTAGAAGTTACAGGACATAATGCAAAACGACCGAAACACCAGTCTCACACACTCTTGAATAACTATTTTGAATGCATACTTCAGCTTCTTGTGCAGGATTGAGCGAGGTCCTGTCATTTTCTGTCCCCTGCAACAATAACACAGTGTCTGTCCTGTATTCTGTGATTGTTTTGCAAAGTGTCGTTATCTGATTGCTTCTGCACAAGCTGTCGGCCGCCACTGACAGCGACTCTCTTCACTCTCCGCAGCCTTCCAGTGGTCTCTTTCTCAGTGCTCTGCTGGTCGTGCTGCCTTTGGAGTCTCTGGCTCACAGCTTGTTCCACGAGCTGGGCAGCTGCCTGGGGGGAACCTGTGTCGGCTACGCCCTGGTCATCCCTACAGCGTATTGCAGGTACCGGAGATGAATGAAACAGATAAACTCACAATACGCCTGCAAACCTTTTTCATGATTAATCAATTAGACGTTTGGCCTATAAAATGCCACATAATTGCAAAGCAATTCCACCATAATTTCCCATTGCCCCGGGTAACCTTTCCAAATGACTTGTTCTGTTTTTTCAGCAACTAGCAGCCAAACATGTTAAGAATGTTAAGTTTTATAACTTCAGGCTTTAAGACAATGATGATGTAACCCCAACACCCAGATTAGAGTCTGTCTCGGGAACCATTCCCACATTTCTACTCTCTAATGAATGAAAATTGTCCAAATAATAACCAAATAGGCAGAGTAGGAGAATAAAAGAACAAATTTTGAGGATATGAAACCAGAACAAAAGCTTGGCATTTTGCTTGATATATTAATTAACCTTCTCTGAACCCCCAAGCTGTGTCGGGAGGTGTTTTCCCCTTTCACATTTCTTCTCACTGTGGGCTCATTTTTCACTGCAATAAAAAGTCCTGCACCTCTGCCGGGTCAATCACGGCTTCCCAGTTGAGTTGAGACGTGCAGAATCTTGTGTTTTTTTCTTCCAGTGTCTGATTAGTTATATTATTGGAATCGTGTATTTTGGTCTGAGATGCCGGTGCCCTCATGGCAGAACCTTTGAAATAGTGGTACATTAGTTTGTTGTAGTGAGTAATGCCGTGATGCGCTAACAAACATAGCGGCGGGCAAAATAGAGATATATATGATTCTGTACGTGCGTTATTGTGAGAAACACTGAACATCAACTTCCCTTTGGTTGTTTCCAGGACGTCTCCGCAGGGCAGGTGTTTGTTTGCCGGCCCACATGCAGAAGAAATCACAACACGTACAGTCTTAACGCTAAAGAGAAAAAAAAAAACACATTTTACTCGCATAAACACACACAGGAGCAACTTTGCCCCATGTTAGAGCATTTCTTGGCAACACTCATTCCAAATCCCTTCTCAGTTAACACAAAACCAACTGCATAAATAGGCCAATAACTATGCATAAACATGCCGCTAATGTTCGGGCCCTAAAGGGATCATTCTGGTGCTCCCTCCGCAGCATACTAAGTTGTTGAGCCCGAGCATTTAGCCAATATGTGCTGCTGATGCCTCTCTCTCTGTCAGTTGGGTCTCTTTTTTTTATTTTTATTTTTCATGTTTTTTAAAGCCCAGTCAGTTTTGATGATGAAGACATGTCTCTTCCTCCTGAGCAGCAGCAGCTAGCCATCAGTCATAAATCAACCTTTCCATCACCGGCGGCCCCTTGCCCGGTTTGAAATCCGGCCTCCAGAGATGTGCGGCTGGTAAACATATTTATGACCACTCTGTATATTGAACCTTTTCGCTGATCGTTGGCTTTCAGAGCAGATGCCAGCCTTTAACTATGCAGGTGCTTTTGGATGCAGGCCAAAGTCCTATTGGAGCTGTGGACACTCTGTATGCAAGGCTGTATGTGCAGGGTCCATAGGGAGAGCTGGGTGCATGATGGGAATGCAGCAGTGTACAATCGTCTGTTTGATGGCTGCAGATCATGTTTTCCCAATGACAAAAGCCCCACAGGGAGATTAGATAGGCAGGGGGTGAGAAGGCGTGGTACGCTGCGGAGGTGAGGCTACGGGAGGGAAAACACAAGGGGGACGACTGAGGTTGTAAACAGTGAAGGGAGGCTTGGGGGAGCGTGCCGAGACAGACACAGCAAAGGATGAGGGAACATTTTTTTTTTTTAAAGCAGGGTGGGAGAGCTGTGCAGGAAAGGACAGGGTTTTTTAAGGATGAAAGAGAGAGTGTAACAGGGGAGGATGTGGTCTGAATCTCAAACTACAAGCCTTCGCTCCCCTGGGCGCCGTGAGATCTGAAAAGATAAGATGGGTTTAGATGAAGAGCGCGCCTTGCCAAGCCATGCAGAGGTTGCAGCATGTCATTTCATTGATTAAGAGGACTATATCGTTATACAAAGTGTCCAACTATAAATTCACGAGTCTTAATTCCTCAGAACGATTGAGGAGAAACAAAAAGGAACCTTATTCTTTATGCGAGGAGTGTTCGCATGTCGTGAATACATCGGGGCTCGCAACCAGCCACTCATCTGACAACTGGCCAAAAAAAATCAATCCTTCCTCATCCACATTAGATAAACTTTCACCTGTCCTTGTCAAGGGGAGGTTGAAGGTGATAATGGTGGCACGGGGCATAATGTAATGGCGCAGTTATGCAGATGTCTACAGGAGTGAAGAATGACCGCTTGGCCATGAATAACATCAAGACCAGTGATAGAAAGAAAATGAATGGCTGCATCAATTGCTGCTAGCCTTGACTGTGTGTGTGTGTGTGTGTGTGTGCGTCCCATCTCAATGTTATCATCCACCTTCCTGCAGAATACACACACATCCACACACACTCTCAACATCACTTCACCCTCAACTCTCTCTTCTTTCTCTCAGTTCTTGTCAACCTGCTCACTTTTCCTCCGCGCCCCTCTTCCGTTTACTCTCTTTCCTTTCATTCTCGACTTCCTTTACATCCCTGAGGCTAATGTGATTTCCTGCAGCAGTGATCCACCCCTCCTACTCCTTCCATCTCCGTTCTCCTCTCAACCTCCCCCCTCCCCTCCCCGTCCGCTCTCTCCCCAGCGATGCAGACAGCTACTCCACCCCGGTGTTTAAAACTATCAACTTCTCACTCATTCTTGTCTGGTTTGCTTGCTCCTTGTCTCTCTCTTCTGACAAGCCTCGTTATTTGTTGTCTCCACCGGAGTAGATAAACAGAAGACCTTTTTCACATCGCCTCTCATCTCTGTTTCCCCATCCAGCGCCGATGGCCAACCCACCATGCTCCCGCCGGAGCAGGTGCAGCTCTCCAACCTGCGCTCCACGGGCATGCTGAACAACGTGCAGCGGCTATTCTCCCACCACATGATCGAGACGTACGGCTGCGACTACTCCACCAGCGGCGTCACGCTGGAGACGGTGCAGTCCAAGCTGCGCAACTTTCTGGACCTTCGTACTGCAGACGGGCCCCGCCATGACACCTATCTGATATTCTACAGTGGGCACACATACAAAGACACGGGGGCCTGGGCTCTGGCTGGTGAGAACCATATATAACAAACTTCAGAATTTCAAAATAAAAGACTCTAAATTCTTTGGGGACAATTAGCTGTCCTTTTTTTTTTTTGAATAACGTCCTCAGGGTTCAAGCATGCCTAACGTTAGTGTCTATGTAATACATGATATAAACTCCTGTTTGAAGTGGAGGCAGTATAACTATCCATGCCAAAATTCCTGTTTTGTTCAGGCCTGATTGGCAGAACACAAACTGTTCTCCAGCTCTAGTGGTCGGATGTTTTTCTCCCTGCTGCAAACTGCATTTGCATTACAGACTTGTTATGTATTCGTTTCACGTTCGCCTCCTCGCAGTCAATCAGGGGCTGATTTGCACAGATCGGACAAGTCAGCCAAAAGAGTTAAAATTGCTGTGAAGGACTCGGCACAGAAGTTTAGTTCCACTACAGAGGATTCTGTGGAAGTTGCGAGAGAGCGTCTGCGGCGACTAAAACATTTCCCTCGACAGATATGTAAATCACAGCAGGTTAACACGATGTCATCTCCCCGCTCATCCGCTCAGACGTTACTAGAGAAATTATCTCCAGCGCACCGATGCAAACAGAAAAACAAAACAAAGCAAAAACATCTTTGTTTTGCCCTTTTGGATCCGTTGAAGCCGACCGTCTTCGCGCGATGTGTGCGGTTTAGATGGCGGCACTTAAGACGGACAGTTCTGCGAGTGGAAGTTGACAGGTTCGATCCCACTTGTCCATCTACAGCCATGTGTCCTGTTGAAATGTCCTTGAACTGGACATCCAACAGATACTGTCTCTAAGGGGTTCTGATACAGTATTAGTAGATGCTTAATAAGCAGATGTATTGTCAAAAGAACCTTTTTATATCCGCACTTTCCTCTGGCGTCTCTTCCTGTTCGATAGATTCTCTCTTATCTGTTCCTCCTGTCACTTTCTCCCCATCTTCTCAATTACACCTTGTAACCTTCTCCGCTGCAGGTGGGGAGAGACTTCATCTGGCCCAGCTGCTGGAGTTATGGAAGGAGAAGAACGCTGGCCACTGCTCCCGTCTCATCCTCGTCCTGGACACGGAGCACTCCCTCCCCTGGGTCAAAGAGGTGCGTCGGGTGGACGGCATCCACATCGCCGTTCAGACCGCTGAGCTAGCCGCCGGCATGGTGGACCCGGAGGCCGGAGACACCCCCAGACTCGGGGACTTCACCTCCGAGTGGGTGGAGTTCAACTGCAACCCGGACAGCGACACCCAGTGGTCGGAGAAGGGAAGGACATTAACCGCCATCTACAGCGTGTCCAAAAGCTGGAGCGACTACACGCTTCACCTGCCGACAGGAAGCGACGTGGCCAAGCATTGGAAGACCCACTTTCCCAAGGCGACCTATCCCATGGTGCACCTGTCCAACTGGTGCTGCGGCCTCAACCTGTTCTGGTTGTGTTGCGTGTGCCTGCGCTGCTGCAGGAGGTGTAAACTAGCTTGGTTCCCACCCGCTGTGTTGGACACTGGACAAGGCATCAAACTGGTGCACTCGTAGGTGCAGCCACATGTTATCACGGACATTTTCGACTCTTGATAGTTTGTGTTTTAGGAACGGGGGGTAAAAGGGGAAATAATGCAAGACACATTTGGCCTATCTAATTCCTTTCTTGGGGCATGTCTGACATCTCCAGTAGTTTTTTTGCACAAACAACATAACCTCCTCGGTGGAGGTAAATAATCTTTTTATAACCTTTTTTCTACTACAATCGATTTCCATGTCGAGTATAAACGACATACAATACGTACTGAGCAGAGTGTATCAAATGATCTGGTGTCTTAATGAGTTCAAATGACCAAATTGTGTTTGTCAATAAGTTAATTATACTTCTTCAGGTCCACGTGTGTTTGAGGTGTTTGAATACTGTTTTTTTGCCGTTTCTGAACAACTACGTCTTTGGGAAAAAAGTTTCAGAATTGTCCTCTTTGTATTCTAATTGTGCCGAATGTGCCTTTAAAGATAGATTTGGGATCACTGTGTATGTGTGTGAAGTATAAATCCTTCCTATGCATCCTGTTTATATATAGATAATTTATCGGACACTTACAGTATGTCAGCTGGGTGGAGCTTTTGAAGTGTTTGCACAAAAACTGCTCGTGGAGGTGTCGGGACGGTGTAACCACGAGGCAGCCGCTCTCTTCGCGGCCTCTTTTTTTTCCTCATCGCCTTCAAACTGTTTAGATATTCATCCATTGTTCTATTAAACGAAGAAATATGCATCGGCCGCGAGACGGTATGTCATCACCAGACGCCGTCTCGAGCCTCATCCTATTTATTTAAATGATTGAACTCCTCTCCAAGAAGCCTTTTCTCCGCACGAACCTGCGGCGAGTTCCCCCTCTGTTGTCCTTGCCTCGCCGTGAAACAGTGAGCTGTCACGCGAGGCAGCAAATCATCGAGCAGCCCCCAATGCTTTTTTATCGGTGCACTGACCTCAACAACCAGATATCGTACATCTTCTCTTCCTTATTTGCCGCGTTGCACCTTTCTTTTCCCTCTCTCACATCATTCCTACATCTCCGGAGTGGACTTGTTCCTTTAAGAATGTGTTGCACTGTGATGTTTTCCGGGGGGTCACATGGTATTTTCCACATGTGCCTAAAGTAAAGTTTGTTGAAATATTGTCAGAAATAAACTGATTTGAAAATGGGAATCTTACGACTTCTAGTTTGTTTGATGGAATCTGAAAAGAAGTGAGACCTTGCGGCATTACAGACACGGAGTAAATAGACTCTGCTAGCATCGCCCGGCAAATATTAGGACGGGGAGACAAATATATGAAACAATACGTGACACCGTGTCTCTGAGGGACCCCGGTCGCTGGTCTCGGAGAGTCGGGCCGCGGCCTGGCTCGCGCCTAAAGCGAGCTATCGGCCGCAGAATAAGGTCCGGGAAGAGCTTGGGAAAGATGAAAGGTGACATTAGAAGTTTCACGTCGGCCTCCATCCAATCAAACGCGAGTAGAAGAGCGCAGGTAGGGAGGAGGAGGAGGGGTGGGGTGGCATGAACTGGGGCAACCCTTCGCTCCTCTTTACTTACTGTGCTTAGGTACAGTAAAAATCAAACCATTAGGCAGTTATGAGCAATAAGCTGAGCAATTCACAGCGGCAATTAGAGGAAATAGACGGGTATGAATGCTGCCTTGCATGGGCGTGCTTTTCATTTGTCTTCCGCAAGTTGCGGTTTAGAGCGAAGGTCAAGGGATTCGTGTATATGGCGGGAATCATTTATGAGAATATTAGATTATGGGCCGGATTCATCTCC
>CAAKHC010007549.1:0-16982 GCA_901007825.1 Macroramphosus scolopax | reverse complement strand
TGAACCTGTTTGCACTCCATTTCTTTTTAGGGCACACACACACACACACACACACACACACACACGCACACACGCACACACACATACACACACAAACACACACACCAACACAAACACACACACACATACAAACACACATACAAGCACACGCATGCACACACACACACACACCACACACACACATACAAACACATGCACACACGCATGCACACACAAACACACAAAAACACTAAACACACACAAACACACAAAAACACTAAACACACACAAACACCCTCCCACACCCGAACACACACACACACATACAAACACACAAACACCCGCCCATACACAAACATGCACACATATATACAAACACACACACACATACAAACACATGCATACACAGACACACACATACAATCATACCCCAAAAACACACACACACACAAACACAAAGACACTAAACACACACAAACACCCTCCCACACCCTCCCACACACACACACATACAAACATACCCCAAAAACACACACACACAAACACAAAGACACTAAACACACACAACCCCCCCCCCCCACACACACACACATAGTGGTCCTTCTAAAGTTATGAGGACATTATTATCTTAATGCAGTCCCAAAACCTCACAATCAGCACTAAGGGCCTTTATTCAATCCAAACCGCACCTTAATTCCGACCTCTATAACCATGTCGTAACCTTCAAATTATCCTCTGAGGCTGTGAAGATATCCAACATTTCCCCACAAAGTAGACAATTCCTCAACAAGTACGCTGTAATAAAGACAAACAGATCATTTCATAATTCAGTTTCATGTTGTATTTCCACGTCGTGACTGAAATCAACACAGTAGCTGAGAGTCTCTGACTCACGGGGGCAGAGGCTCTCTTCTTTTGGAAAGATACTAGAGTTTGTCCAGAGAGGTGATAGATTTGACAGTGTTGTTTTGAACCGCGGGAGATGATGTGACAGCTTTTACAGTAAGCCTCTGTCGGGAGGCTCCGCTGGCAAGTTTCAGTTTAATCCTGCTGACAGGCAGCCGCTCAGGTGAACGCCGACCTCTGCCAACGTCCATGTAAATAAATGCTGTTTATTTATTTATGCTGAATGGCTCTTCCCCCAAAATTGAATGGGTTCTTGGCCCACGCTGCAAGCCAGGGAAAATTGTAGGGGTATTTTGTTATGTAATCCTGTTAGCAGACAGACAAACAAACAAACATAACCTCCTCGGCGGACATACTAAACATAGTGGTTGGAAGAATTTCACAATTTTGTTTTTAAAGTTTTAAAGTATAATGATTAATAAAAACAGTTTTTTTCTCAGCTCAGCAAAGAGTCAACAAAGGGTTTGGTTTTCCTATGAGCTCAGTCTTCTTCATAGTCCTGATGTTGCCCATATAATACTCAAAGATTTATCTCCCCGGCTTACAGGCCCTGGGATGTGAGCCATCACTCAAATATGAATTACAGATCAAAAGGGAATAATAGCATCAGAGGATACCAATAATAGTCAATGTCTGAGTAACACACAGGGGTCTGTGCGACCCTGCCTGCCTCCTGTTCTTTAGTTGGAGATTAAGATTCAGTGATTAATGTCTGAAGTTCAAAGTCAACCGGTGCACCTGGGGTAAGAAAAAAAGATCAGAGGGATTTTTTTTTCTTCTTCATGCTGAAGTAAACAAGTTTGATTGGAGGTAAACTGATTTTCATTCACGGATCTGCTTTAACAGTGCGCCGGCCTTAAGATTTTTTTTAATCCAATCCACATGAGGCTGCTCGCTGTAAATTAACAGTGGTCTGGCCGGCTCCAGTTTATCTCAAGGTTGGTCATGCATGGCCTTCATAGCAGCAGGAACCCACAGCGCACCTGATCCCCGCAGACCCCACCATTACCCTCATGTCTGGTCCGCTCATCCTGACGCAGCGTACCTAAAAGGCTCAGTCAACAAGTCATTTGTGTGAAAGTGCGTTTGTTTGTTTGCACCTGTCATGCATGTTGAAGTGACAAAGGTTCTTGTGGATGAGTGCTTTCTCATTATAAGGGTGGGCCCACACTTTTCCACATTAATGAGAATGTTTTCTGTATTATCATTCATCACTGTGCCTGTGCTGGCAATTACAGAGGAGCAGTGTGCATAATGAGGACTGATTCATTAATTTAAGCCAAACAGGAGGGCTGGCTCTTTGCTAATTAGCAGCAGACAAGAGGTTACAGCTGATATCCTCACCTGCACAACGCAGCAGGGTAGTGGTTCACATGTGTATATTAGAAATACGTTTCACATTATAACATGCAGAGGAAAGCTATTTTACAGTGTAAACTGTTGTTTTTTAGTCGCCACACTGAGTTTATAGAGCCCTCTTGTGGCGACTCTCGGCATTACATGTCATCTGCAAGCTTGTGTCTGCTTTTGGATTATTATTTCCCACGAACAGAAAACAGTTTTCTTCTTGAACTAAACAATTGAGTTGGTTGGGTTCAAGACTTACACACAAGTTTTCTGGTATTGAGAATTCTCCCTGGTTTGATCTCGTAGCTCCTCCAGAGGCCACGTTGAAGTGTCCTTCAAACTAAGTGTCTTTGAACAAGACGCTGAAGTCCTAACTGCTCCTGATGCCTCTGCAATCAGTGTATGGACTTCGTCGGAAGAGGTAGATCTGAATGCGTCGTAGAGCAGCACTCCGATCTGCCGGTGGACTATAAAAGCACACTATAAATGTAGTCTTTTTACCATTTGTCAAATATGTATGGGAAGATGTTGAACTTTGGCTTTTGAAAGATTGACACTGACAGCCATTTCCATCCTGCTAAAAGATTCTGGATACGTCTGGGTTTCTTTAGAGCTCGCAGGTCAAGTCAGATCAAATAGCCCTGAGGAATAGCTGTCATCGCCTCATCTGCAGACCTGAGCTGGTGCCACTGTTATACAAATGAGAGATTCTGTAAGCTGGAACACGTCCGTGTAAGACGTATCGGTAGAACGAGATAAATCAGATAAGACCACTCCAAAAGAGTGCAGCCGTTAAATTAATCTTTTAAGATCTTTGAGTTCCATATTTGTTACAGTCGTCTGATTGCCTGCCAAAACACTTATTTTAGCTTTAAGTAAGTTGAATCTAAACTTTTGTTCAAGGCCACTAAGTATAACAGTGTTCAAAGCCGTGGTGCCCCGACAGTAGTCTGACTGTAGACATTTAAAGAGAAGAACATAGAAGATGGGAGGAAAATATATCCTTTAGAAGAATATTTATCAGCTTCCAACACATGACATGAAGTGACTTTTTTCTTTGACTGCAGGGAGGAGAAACCGTTAAATGTGCCAGGTGGGGTGACATTTGGGTGGAGGGCTTGCCAGGTTGTAACAGAGGAGGCAGCTGTGAGGCCTGTTGTGACTCACCACTGAGTGCTGTGTAACTCTGGACTAAAGGCACTTTTTTTCGCTTTGCATTCTTTTGTGTTGTCAGCCGGGTTTTGAATGCACTTCAAGCAGAGCTTCGACTATTTAGGAAGCCAGACAAGAGGAAAAGGTTGCTGTGTGTGACTATGCCGTCGACTGTGAATCGGATGTTTCCGGATACGACTGAAGTGTGTTGGAAGGAAATATCAGGATTTATTAGTGGTGGTTCGTGACGCAGCGTAAACATTTGATATTAGCATTCAAAACGAAGGACCGAGCCCTCAGTGGAATGTTTGAGTAACTCTCCATGATGTAAAAGAGACACTGAGATATCAAGGCTCCCGAAAGGTTTCAAAAACTCAGATTTCATTATTAAGTGAATATATGTGGTATATGAGGGAAGGATGAAGATCTGCTATCGAGGCCCATCATCATGTCAGCATAGTGAAAACAGGCTGTGGTGTTCAGATGCAGCTGATGTGGAAAAGAGCAGAATAGCTTGCAGGTGGTGAGGTTGAATTAAGAAGAAGACCTTTTGTGAAAAGAGAAAAAACAAGAATATGTCACCCCACCGTGGCCCTCTGGAGGAAATCTGTGCGGTGTGTAGTAAATGGAAGCAGTGGGTGTTTCTGTTTATTGTGTCGAGCTGCATAGAAAGCAGAGGCTGCATGTAAGATCACCAAGTGAGAGATCCACGTCTTTGTCTGAATGTAGGGAAACCTTAGAGAGGACGTTAGGTGAAATAATAAGGTGGAAAACCTTGTTGACTTGTGTTGCAAGTGGAGCTTGAATAGAAGCTATTTGATTTAGTGTGAGTCTCTGTCCAACTCCATCCATTTGCATCTCAGAATATCTATAGCAGCCTGTAGAATGTCAGCAATAAGAGCTTGATTGATTTGCATATTCGGTTGATTTTTTTAAGAGTCACTACTTCTGTGCATGTCGAGTTCTCATGGGAAATATTAGCTGCCATTGTCACGTCTGTCACTTCTATTCACAGCCACTGATGGTTTGAGGAAATAAGAGGTGTCAATTGTCCGTGCAGCTGTCTGACTAACAGGGAGCAAGATGCTTTTAAACCGCGCAACATGTATGATGCACAGCTGGCATCATTTGTGCAGTTCATGAGAGGCTGGAATTTAGTTGTCCAATTTTCACTGGCGGCAGTATTTGTTGTTGTTGTTGTTGTTGTTGTTGCTCCGATTCCCTTTGAACCTGGAGTAGCATATACAGGATGTAATTATATAAATTATTGGTTCACGCCATTGAAGGTTTTCATACTTGTGCATGTTTCTGCTGGAAGGTCAGCGTGCAGGCTGTAGTTTTATTTAATGATACGGGAGGACGCACGGGAGAACAAACGAGTTCACCAACACAATCGTTTGTTGAGGCAGGATCTGCTCCTAATGTGGGTGAATAAAGCTTAAACGGTGCATCCTGTGGATTTTAACAGCCGCTTGTTCCTCCTCGGAGGTAGTGCGGAGGGAGATGAGACATACTGTGGGGGAGGTTGTGAATAAGAGATCGAGCAGAGATAAAAAAGACTGGTGTCATTTGTTTCCCTCTATCATCAAAGAAACAATGTCAATCACACGTAACGCGGCCGCCATCACCAACTGCTACTCCCGTGTTTGTTCCAACAAAGCTGTGAGCAAATTAATTAGTATTTAGGTAGTTGGAGCGTATTCAAATCTCAGATGTAAGGTGACCTCGTTTATTTGAATCACCTGTCTGTCAAGCCCCATAAAGCCCCCCCGGGGGATTATTACGTTTTATTAGTGAAAGCCTGGGGAAGATTGTTATCTGTTACCATTTTGGGAAAACTCCTTAAAATAGCTGGTGGGATTGATTTGTTGTTCTGCAGTTATTCAGCGACGAGGAGCGAACGCTGACGAGCACAGTGTGCTATTATTACCGGTTCTATTCAACTCGGCTCGGCAGTGAACACCCCGAGCTGCACAACTGGTTTTAACACGCAACCTTAAGGTACATAAAACAAGCGTCCCCCCTGCTTAGCATATCGGCGGGGGGGACTAGACCTCTGTGGCTTATTCGCCCTTCTGCATCCCGTGTGCGTGAATAAATGTCAAGCGTTAATGATGATTCATAAAGAGAGCAAGGACATATGAATCTCCAACTGGAAAAGGTTAATGGATTCCAAAGTAAATCAGTGACAGCAGAGATTCTGTTAAACTGGCTGAGCTGCTGACATTGTATTCAAATCTAAACTGTAGAAACATTGCAGGGTTTCTATTCTTTAGAATTCCTTCCTTTTAGATCTATAGTCCTTATTTATTGGGAAATTTTCACTGTTGAAAACTGACCGTTGCTTTAGAGACCTGCTCTGCTCATTATTCATATATTTGCTGATTGACTTTAGCACATATTCATGAGATCAATGTGAGGGGCCGAAGATCCTGAATGCTGAATTATTTAGTGTTTACTTCACATGATGTCCATCAAATATGGACGGAATTTAAATTTTGTACTGTTGAGCTTCACTCATGTCATCAACGTTTGCTCTCATCACTCAACTGCTTTGAACATAATAACACAGCTACCTGGTGTTCTGTATGACTGTTTTGCAGGTGTGTAACCACTATTTTTACATTTGTCCTAGTCTCCATTTGGGTAAGAATGATGTCCTGACCTTCTATGATGGCGATGACCTGTCAGCCAACATCCTGGGCCAATACAGCGGCAAACGGCCACACTTCAAGCTCTACACGTCCATGGCTGATGTCACCGTTCAGTTCCAGTCCGATCCCGCCACCAACATCTACGGCTACAACAACGGCTTTGTGGTCCACTTCTTCGGTAAGACTACTTTAGATTTCAGTATTATAGACGATAATAGAAGCTGGAACAGGAACAGCAGAAACGGTAACAAGCGTTGAATACAAAAACGTTACTCACCGTGCAGCCTGCAGGTAACCATTTAGAAAATAAAGGCTATTTCTTCCTCTGTTTGTCTTGCCTTGCCTCTGTCTGTGTCTTCTGGCTCATCCCAGGTGTGTGGGATTTGATAACAGCAAACACAGGAACACAATAACAGGGTGCACTTAAACATCAGCTGGTTTTCTGACAATGCTTTGTGGTGTCGGCCATTTGTGCTGCAGTTAAGGAAAACACAGATTGACCGGTGCTAAACTACATGTGTTCCTCCGAACAAACATCACATCACATATTTGCATTTTTTCCTCCCAAACCGCTGCTGTTTAGTCACCAGGGGATAAAAGATTCTGCAGGTTTACTCATTGCAGAAGAAGCTGTACATGGGATTTGCATCCTGTCTTGTCTCCTGTTACAACTTGAATGAAAATCTGATTTGAATCGTCGAAGAAAATTAAACATTTTAGTTGCCTTGCCTAATTTGTCCGTCTCTCCCCACCCTTATCCAACATGAACAGAGGTACAGAGGAACGACACCTGCTCCGAGCTGCCGGAGATCACCAACGGCTGGAAGAGCACGTCCCACCCTGACCTCATCCATGGCACTGTCATCACCTACCAGTGCTACCCTGGGTTCGGGCTGGTGGGCTCTGAGATCCTCATGTGCCAATGGGATCTCACTTGGAGTGGGGATATACCGAGATGTGAGGAAGGTGAGAACCCCACAGAAGCTGGTATTATTAATAAATAATTATTAGCTTTATTACTTTATTATTCTTTTATCGTTGATGACAATACAACTAATTATCCTGCATTGTTTTGTGGTGCAACAGTTATAACATGTCAGGACCCCGGGAATGTGGAGCACAGTCGGAAGGTGATCACAGGCACCCGCTTTACTGTCGGATCATCGGTGCAGTTTATCTGTAATAAAGGCTACACGCTGTCCGGCAACAGCCTCCTCACCTGCTACAACCGAGATTCAGCCAAACCCAAGTGGAGCGAGCGGCTGCCCAAGTGTGCTCGTGAGTCCTAATTTGAAGTTAATAACCCTCTTAACTGGTATGAACCACAAAGATATATCCTGCCTGTCGTGATAACATGTGTCGTCCGTATTCCTGCTGATCCAAGATATTGTCCTGCCTTTCAGCTGAGAAGTATGAACCTTGCAGGAACCCCGGTTCCGCCTCCACCAGCGTGCAAAGCTCTGAAAAGGTCTTCTATCAAGCAGGGGAGACGCTGACATTCTCCTGCCACTCAGGCTACGAGCTGCAGGGCTGGGCCACCATCTACTGTGTCCCTGGACACCCTTCCCAGTGGAACAGCACTCCCCCTGCCTGCAGAGGTGAACCCTACCAACACACTGCATTATGAGCTATCTGTTTGTGAGTGTATTGTATGCAGTGTGCTTTCTGCTACACAACCTCTGGCCAAACTCACTGAAGTGCGATTGTATCTTTGCAGCGTCCACTGAACATCTGAATGAACGCAGGCTGGATGGTGAGTTCTGATCAAACACATTACAATATATCAGTCATTGATTTCATAGAAATAATGCCGTTTTCTTCTCATGCTGTCCTTCTAGTTGTTAATATGGATTATGGCATGGAGGGAACCAACATTGCCCTCGCTGTTTTTATTCCGACTGCAATCATCTTGGTCGTCGTCCTTGCGATTTATGTCTATGTTGCCAAGTAAGTGGTCACATCAAACTTTACGAATTATCTCTGCAATCACAGGAGCGTTCGCATGATGTTAACTGTGTTTCTCCTCTGTTCTCAGACTCCAAGGGAAAACGATCAGAATGCCGACATCCTTGCCACCGTATGACAACATGACAGAAGAGTCAGCCTTTGACAACCCGATCTATGATGGCGGAGTAAGTACAGATGTCATGAGCATGCAAGACGTGGATTCACAGAACACCAGTGTGCTGTCCTGATCCTTTCCCCATCTGGCTGTCGTCGTGTCGTCATCTCATGTTTCACCAGCAGAGGGCGCCCTCTTCATCCTCATCTTTCATCCCCATGTGAAAGAGCAGTAAGCAAAGGCCTCACATCTTAGCTGAATAATGTTTCCCAACTACAAGATACACAGAAAAAGGACCTTTTCTGTGACCACACTTGCTCAGTACTCATTTTGCATGTGGGATGTCCATCCTTCATCTGCTTGGAGGAGACACCTTCCCCCAGTAAATCATCACCTTGTTCTCTGTCATATATACTCATGGCATATAACATGTATCATGTTGCATGCAGCAATCACACCTGAATGCATACGTGCACATTTGCTAGTCTACACTGTTATAGACAAAATGTGATATAAACATGTAACTGGAAAAATTCAGCTCTCATGACTGTTAATGTCGTGTGTGGTTAGTTGTTATATTATTCATTCTAAATGAATCACTCACATCAAAGGTGTGATTGTAGCATCAAAGCAGACTGCACTTTGTCTTTTTTAACAATTATAGAAACATATTTTACTTTTTTAAGATTAATTTAAGAGTTTTTTCAACTTATTTTCTTGTGCTAATGGTTTAGTCTTCCCACCATAGAACCATATGCTGCTGTGTGAATGTACAGATGTCAGTATTCTCTCAGTGTTCTTCTCATGGACTGATCTTAATAGTGACCGGAGCATCCTCTTCCATTTCCCCCTTCTCCTTCAGCACTGGCAGACTCATTCTAAATACTAAACCCTGTCAGTCTGTTCATTTTGGCTCCACTGCAAAACAACTATGAGGTGAGATCTCCATCTGACGCTGTCACCTGAGGCTTCAGTCGTATCATTTTGACTACCTCTCCAACCACAAACACATCTGGCTTTTTATTCGTCTACATTTCTGTGATTTACTGACCTTCCTTAAGCACGTCGAACCACCGGGGTGGTGAGAGTGTTGAGACACAATGTGCCATCATGACTCTCAGGAGACATGAGACCTGTATTAAAACAAATACGAATCCGGTTTGCTAAAAGAATTGACAGTAGCTAAATGAGTGGTACAAATCAAGTTTTAGAACTAGATAATAACATGAATAAAATGCTTATGGAGACAATTTGTACAAAATCCATCTTTACATATCAGTAAAGTGGATTTTCTTGCACTGTCATGCTACCATAAATATCCTATATATGTTGGAACTGTGAATTACTAATATTTTTCTGTAAGTCACTTATATCATAATCTTTGTAATAAACTATTATCCCACAATAGTACTGTGTTACTTTAGGTTGTATAACTAATAATGTTTTTGTTTTTGCACTTTTCATCAGAATGGTTTGATGGATTAAACTGAAGTTGGCAACAGAGAACTAAATGAATTAAAGATAGATGGTAGCTTCCTTTTTGGCCTTTCAGTGGGTAAATGAATACTGTATCTTGTTTGGATACATTACTGCATCCAAAATCTAAAATCCAGCTCCTGACTGAGGTTTTGTCCCAAACTAATCAGCAGGTCATAAGTTATTAAGAATTTGAAAAACATGCTGAGATGCTGGTTTTGATTAGATAACAGTAATGGCAAGTAATAGTTGTATACCCTAAAGTAAAGCATCAACATATCCAAATATATCTTATGATGTAATTATTTCTTTTTTTTTGTCATGTCTTTATTAAAGTGTTGCTTTTAGAGGTGATTTAAACGCCCAGGATTGACGCTTATTTTTCTTTCTGTATTTGTTTGACATGATAAATCGTCTATAACTGTAAATATGTCACGACATGTATAGTAGATATTTTATATATAAACGCCCACAGGACAATTTCCTTTCAAGTTAAAGCAGGCACGGGACATTAAAGCTACGTTTGTATTAACGTTGCACAGTATTCTGTTTTAAAGGACGAGCTTGTACGGTCTTCATTTGAAATGTTCATTTGTAGTTAGCGGATTTCACGCTCGTATCATTGTTAACGTGTTAACTGATTTTTGTGTCTGGTCTTCGCAGGACAAATGAAAAAGATTGAGAGGTGTCCATTTAGAGACCTTAAAACAAGAATTACTCAAGCTTTGCCTTTTGGGACCCTCTTCTGCACTGCTCATCCTCTCCTCCAACCCCTTTGTTCCCAAATGGTTCTGTTCCTCTTCCCTCTGTGTGGATCACTGTATATATGTCTGTTCACGGTCAGATCTGTGAATCTGCGAATCACCATGGTGATATTTTTATAAAGTAAATTGCTGATGACCGTTGGTGACTACATGTTTTCAGTATTTTTTTGACGCCCTACGCGAGTAGCAAATAGAGATCGAGGGGGGAAAGCTGCTTTGTTAAGACCTGTGTTAGATTCAAATTTTCCATCACCCCACATTTCTTTGTAAATTTCGCCACGATTACTGTATTTTCTTTGTGTATGGGTCTGCTATTTGTAAATAAACTGCCTGTCCAAAATGAGTGCCTCACGACTGACTATAACCTGAGAATGTTTGACATTGTGCACCGCAGTCTGTTCTGCAGTTACGCTTATTCACACCAAATGATGATATTTTCCTTCTATCTGGGGTGCTGTTACACCTGTATACAGCCCCAGAGGATTTACCTATGGCATCCATTGGCAATGCATAACTTAGATATTACGTCCAGTCAGCAAAGCATGAAAAGCAACAAGGTAACTTGTGAGCAGACCCAGAGATGAAACCCCCAGTGGAACCTGTTGATCTCACACATCACTACACCCAGGAAACCCCAGAAACAAATAGAATCATTTGATGTCACACCACAGACAGGTGACAAATTACAGCAAACACCAACATGAAGTGTCTCTGGAACTCTGTTGATATGTTGATGATGGGAGATCACTGTCTAACACGTCAGTAGAAAATCTCCCTTTGGGGTTCAGTTGGTCTGAGATCTACTGACTAGATCTACGGCTTGCATTACAGTTTATTTCCTCTAGATGGCACCATTGAAACTGAAATGGGTTGAGTGAGCTCTCAAACAAACTACTGCAACGATCAAACATCAAGCTGACATCTCTGCATTGTATGAACAACATCTCTTGGCCTTTAACAAACAAAGATGTCAGCTATATCTGTGATGTAATATATAGGGGTGTGTGTTTGCTCTGGGTCTTCTTGGTCCGCAACTACCCAGCCGACATGTCTAATTGGCTGTACCTGGGTCAGGGTGGGCTTCAACTGGCCATGGGTTCATCTCAAAGTGTGCTTTAAAGTGGGTTTGTGTTGAGGCCCAAAAGAGTATGACAACCCGTGGGTGAACACGTGAACATGAGTACTGGATGGTTTCCGATGCTACATTCTACCAATATGGATTACTCATCATCACCCGACCTACCTGAACTAAACCATGTGAGGTCTAAATGGAAACCACGGATGCTTTAAACATTAAAGTTCTGGCTGAGGAGAAACAACCAACGTTTCCAGTGTTTTACTGCGTTATGATATAAAGCCGTTCTTATATCTATATGTTTAGATTTTTACATAAAGGAAAGTACATTTATATTGATCAAAAGCAACTGATTTTGACTGATCCATTCTATGAGGCCCAAAAGATGTGAACAATAAAAGGTTCCCTCTCATTGGCATTCCTTGATGTTCTATTGCGTTTTCAAACATCCAGATCTAAAGTCACATGGTTTGATATGAGATCTCTTATTTGAAGGGGTTGTAATAAATGTGTCAGATAAATCAGAATTAAGATAAATATCAGTGGATTCATTGTGTATGTTTTGAAGATTGCTAGTGAGGCATATTTAAGATAAATATAATACATCACAAATGAAAACAAAGCAGCAAATATCTTGCTCTCTATGAATTTATTGGTAGGTAAGGGTGGATGGTAATTACTGTGTTTTAAGCCCATTGACATTAGTCTGTATAATAAACACATCACATCTAAGCAACATCCAATCAAATCAGTGATATCTTTCATCCATCTTTTTCCAGTGGAGAACTATTAACATAATTCTCTAGCATAAATAACAATAAATGTTTCAAACATGGATTTATTTTAATATAATACAATTCAATATCATTTAAATGGGGTCCGTCTTTATTGAGAAGCATGTTGGAGGGCGTCCACTTATAAATAATATTGTAAAGTTTCAGAGTTACGAGACCTGATGAATGTTGCGTCTCACGAATGCGACCAACATATTGTTAATTGTTTCACTAAGTAAAACCGCCCAAGTGAAACAGGAGAGGACACAATAGTGCAGTCGAAGACGGCGACTGGGGCCTGGGGGGGTGAATGAGCGTTGGTAGATGATAACTGACTGTATAGTTTATTGTACAAATGAATCTTTGTCTCACTGAACAGAATAATGGTCCTTTGTGTGGACTCCTTTGTCACTCAGCATGCTTGTTGCATTATGTGCCAGCAGGTGGCAGTCTACTACCAAGTCAGTTTTCACAGAGGGAGTCAGCAGCCTCCAGAACATGAAGACCATCACCAACAGTTAATACTCCCAACTTATATTAGCAGCAGGCTGTGGGGCTTACAGGACGTAGCGGTTCACAATTAAACCAAAGCGCCCTGCTCACAATCCAGTGGAGACCAGGACATGGCAATTAACCCACTAATACAGCCGACCATTAGACCTCCCTCTTTGTGCCGGACGCCCCAGGGCATACAGTGTGCTTACGATGGGGCTGTGGGATACATATTATGGGAGAGTTTAATGTGGGCTAATGACCCATTCAATGAGTTTTACTGTATGCACCGAGTTGTAGCAGAATATGTAGCATTAGTGTCTGCATATACAGATTAAATAATCACTGTTGCCTAAAGTTTCATTACAAGTTTTGCTGAATTTCTTCACAATACCAATGTAGGATATCGTATTTATAGTTGAAGGATACACCGGCTGGTATTTTAAAATACTATCTACTAATACAGCTGTGATACAAGCAGGAGAATTAAATAAAAGACAAATATAAAGATTTTTCTGTCTACTTCTGTCTTATATTGAAGTATAATAAGGGCTTTGATGGTTCACTCCGAGGCTCCCTTCATTTTATACGACTGTGTTTTAAGCCAAGATTGACAGACAGCCACCCCCCCCTCCCTCCCTGAAACACAATCCTATTTAATCTCATTAATCTGTTATTAAGACATTATCGCAGGAGAGATAGCAGCAAGCAGGTACAGGAAGAAACAAGCGTGCAGAGGTCGGTGTCAGGGTCCGTGGCCCTGCCAAGGTCGTGACCCTTACAGTCCTGACCTTTGTTAACACAGACCTGCAGTCTGTGGGCCGCAGCACTTTGTTTTATAGGCTTGTCTGTGCACCATGGCCACCAGGAGGAAAGAAATACTCCTCTATTGTCTGTTTACGCCTACAAACCTTGTGTGGCTTTATTACGATCATTTACAATACTCCACAGCTGCTGGCTGGCACTCTTCCTTATTTTGTTGTAAGCTTTAGTCGTCAGTCGATATCTTTTTTTTTTACTTCTTCACCAAATACATCATAAAGCCACATCTTATTCAGACATCTAAGCCAATTAAATGACATAGCAATCATTTATTTCTACGTTGACAGATGAAGGGATATACAGCGTGTTTGAAATGCCGAACTAATTAAAACCAGGACATATGAAGTGTTTGCTCACTTTTCTGACACTCGGTGGGTAATTTAACTGGTTCGTCATTGGAATCGAAAGCAAATATTATGTTCAAGGTTGAAAGACAAGACAGGATGTGGTTGCTTCCCTGAATCTTTCTTATAAGATGATATAAGCCTCTTCCTTCCTTATCCCTCTCGTTTTATTTGTACTCATGTTAATTCGCCGGTTTGCCACTGTAGTGTCACAGAGGAGCGGTGGCTGATGAGGCAGGAAGCCGTGTCGTCTCGTACCGACAGGGCTCACCGTCTTTGTTAGGACAAAACGCAGCCCCGGGAAGCCATTCTGCACAAAACAAAGGGTAAAACCCTCCACGCGCCTCTGATGTTGCTGTTCGTGGCAAGATGCCAGCTCTCCCTCTCCCGCAGATTTTAGGGGGTCATGGCTTCTGTAATGCCCTCAGATCACTGACACTCATGTAAAATAGAAAGGACTTGCTCGAATTAGCTTCCTTCAACCTCCAGATCCACAAAACCACCAACGCAAAACGGATTTCACACCAAATGGGAAACACGTTTTAATCTCTGTCACTTTCCAAGGTAGTTCAATGTCTAATGTGCAGTGGGGACGTCTCTGAGGAGAGAACTTTCAGGTGATTAAACTATAACATATATTGTTTGCTTCAGTTATCATTGTCTATACTACCGTTTGCTTGCACAGGTTGTGTGTGCTGGGAAAGCAAACTTGCTTTATTTATGTACTCAATGTCATCCAGTCATGGAAAAACGGAGTTGAAGACCAATGTTTCCAACCCTTGGTGAGTGAGCATGATGCATATACTTTACCTTTTACACATGATATGCTCATACTGCTGAAATTACAGAGAAGGGAATGTCAATTTTTGCACTTTTACGTATTCAGATGAAGTATTTTTTTTATTTTGCCCCCTAATAATTGTGATAATGTAAAGTTCGCAGAGAGAAGAAGACTCCGAAGTAGAAAAGAAAGTTCTCCTGGCAGTCCTTTCTTTGGTGATGGAAGGACATGTACAGTATATATCTAGGAGTGGTCTGCAATCCATCGGTGGTCAATCCAGGGAGAAGAATAGAGGACTGGATGAGAGGATGAACGGGTGCTTCAAAGGTCTGGTAAAGGGATGAATAATGATGGAAGGTAGATGGAGAAGCTTCAGAGTGGGTCCACCAGGTAAGTGGGGATGCTTGAGAAATCATTGGAGGTGTAGTGGAAGCCTGGTTTCATTAACTTCAGATACCAATGCACAGCTTTTGGAGTGATACAGTATTTTTTGGGAAAGGTGAACAAGGTAATTATATTTATCAACCCTCAGGGGTTCACATGCCGCTCGTGCAGAACAAGGTTTGTTCTTAAATCTACAAACACAAAGTGCATGCAAAGGTCCTACAGACAAGACAAGAGATGTGTAGAGGGGACCGGCACACTGTAGATAAACACCTTCGGACACACACCTTGTTACTTAGACATGCTGATAATGTTGCATGAATCTGATATCAGGAGAAACTCAAGCGTACGTTTGTGTGTGAAAATAGCCTAAAAAGTGTGTCTGCTCTATGCAAGCGTGTGCGTGAATGTGTATCTGTGTGAGGCGGAGGGATCACACCGGTATATTATCTGAGCCAGAGCAAGATAGGAGACGCTTTTCCTTCCAAGATGCTGGGCAGGTTTGAGATTGAGGGGTCTGAACAGAGGGGGGACAAAAGCGAGCGAGCCAGAGGGCGGAGGGGAGTGGATGAGCTGGTGAGATGATAATGCAGCATGACACCTCTGAAATGAATCCCCGGTTACCATGGCGAAGAGGCAGGATGGGACAGTCTCTTAGGAGCCTCAATAAAAGCATGCTGTAAATGATGTTTCATTAGTATTAAGATCATGTTCCTGCTCAGCAGAGACATTCTGCCAGCTGCCTCTGCTATTGTTCCTCTACCCCGAGTCTATATGAAAATATCATCACGCTTCTATTGACTGTAATTACAAACTTTTATCCATCAAGATGAATTGTTCTGCTTCGTGATACAACAAACATATTATGTATCCATTAATAACAGGGCATCGCAACACGCTTGTCAAAACCCGAGGTGCTTGTGTACATTCGAGATGGTCTTCAAGTTAACACTCGATAGCGTTTAAAGAGACGGTGTGTAGAAACTGCCTGAATACGTTTGAAGCAAAACAGAGACAACATGTAGCTCGTTTGCTTTTCGGCACAACACTGATTTTAAATTTGGGTTGTTTCTTGGAGGATGAATTAATTTGGCTGCGGAAATATAAATCAGAATATTATATTTAACGTCTTGCAGTATTTTCTCATAGTATTTTTTTCTATGCTTAAAAGATTTGCCTAACAGAGAGACGTTTTCCCAACACAGTACGCAGGTGTACTATATCATATCTTGTCCGTCCTATATGTAAATCAGCAGCACGCTGTCCTGTTTGCTCGAAGCTTATGACAGAGGGGTGTTTGTGTGCCACATTGCAAACACGGACCGGGGTTGGGTGGCTGGGATCGTCCTATTTACTTATGCAACTCAGCATATAAAGCAGATTTTTCCGTTTTTCGTCAGTCAATGGAGGCGTTTTATATGTAAATTCACTGGTTGTCAAAAGTAAATATGTACATACAGTACGTAGCTTGTATTTACTTCTACATAATTTATGGCAGGTGCAAGAAAAGGTTTGGATGTTGTCCTGGAAGCAATTTTTCATTATGTCTGAATGGCTGAATTCAGGACACTGAGAGAGGAAGAATATGTAGTGCAGGAGGAAGATGGCTGCTCATGTGACCGAGTACAGTTGAATTGAGAGGGTAAGACTGGAATAGGAAGACTGTTGTATTTTTTTCTTGTCGCTGCTGCAAGCCTCACTTTTTTTTCCCCACTGCTGCCGTTGCAGTTCTCTGCTTTCTTTTGTCAGTCACTCCACCGATGGACTGCTTACCATGCCAGAACTAATCACATCTGACTGCTATCTGTCTCCATCAATTACACACTAGGTGCCTCATGCCCCAGTGAGTGAAAGAGATCCTACCACAGACACCTGCTGACTGCGTGCACGGATTCATTCATTCATTCATCGACTTTATAGCTTCTTATTGCCACTGAGAGCCATTTGTGTGTGTGTGTGTGTGTGGGGGGG
>CAAKHC010007548.1:30768-42427 GCA_901007825.1 Macroramphosus scolopax | reverse complement strand
GAAAACACCGGCCGCGTCTCAGCGACGCACCTGTGAAGTTTCAGGATTGTATCTTGCCCTGTTCCGACGCCACAACCTGCCAAAGCACCCACGACCACCTCGGCTACAGTCGGTGTCTCCAGGACCACATTTCACCGAGACACACATACACACACACACACACTCACACACACACACGCTGTTAAAAACACCAGTGCAATCATTCTATATATTGTGAATATATTGGTCTCATGTGAATTCAGCAGCCGTCTGCTGCGAGTGGACAAAGTTCGCTGCCGCTGTAGAACCAGAGGAACACTGACGCTGTCACATTTGTTGCTCTGCAGTTCGGAGCGTCGCTGCTACAACACGGCACCCTTTGGGAAATTAAACATTATCTGTCTCTTACAAACCTGTACTCAGACAAAGAAGACTCTTATCTTTTGCAATGCTGATGATAACCAGCTTCATTACAGCCTATCATGAGGTTATTATTCCGTTTGTCATCCACTGCTCCTCCAGACATCCGCTCACTCACTAACATGCTTTGCTGACGTGCTGAGTTCTCGTACAGTTTTCCTAAAGAAGTTAATGATAATAATCCCTCATGTTTTCCCTTCATTGTCTTCTTTTCCTTTGTCGGCGTTGCTCAGATGTTCAACTGTAACACGTCACCATATACTGTGTTGCTCCGCAGGTTCTACTGGGACTTGATAATGCTCATCATGATGATGGGGAATCTAATCATCATTCCTGTGGGAATAACCTTCTTCTCAGAGCAGACCACCACCACCTGGCTGGTCTTCAACGTGGCCTCGGACACCATCTTCCTGGTGGACCTGGTCATGAACTTCAGGACGGGCATCGTCAATGAGGAGAGCTCCGAGATCATCCTCGACCCAAAGGTCATCAAGATGAATTACCTGAAGAGCTGGTTCGTGGTGGACTTCCTCTCCTCCATTCCGGTGGATTATATCTTTTTAATAGTGGAGAAAGGCTTTGACTCTGAGGTTTATAAAACGGCCCGAGCCCTGCGAATCGTCCGCTTCACCAAGATCCTCAGTCTGCTACGTCTGTTGAGATTGTCCCGACTCATCCGATACATACATCAGTGGGAGGAGGTGTGTATATGTCTGTCTCTGTGTGCAGTGAATAGAACATATATATATACACATTATATATATATAACAGCAGAAGAGCATCGTCTTGCTTCTGCACAGATGATGATGATGATGATGATGATGATGATGCATGTTTTTGTGTGCATCTCTGTGGTTCTTCCTCCGGCCGGGTGCGTTTCTTTTCCAGGCAGCATGGTAACAACCTTGAAAGGTTAAAGCAGAGATCTAATTGTTCGTGTATAAAAAGGAATAAGTGCTGTCGATCACCGCTGGTCAGATTATCTGTGGTTAGAGTTGGAGTCCGTTAGAGCTCATTGACAGTAATCTAAAAAATCAGAAATCAAAGGAAGTTTATTCATGTTCTGCTTACATAAGAGTGTGTTATGTATGGATTCAGGGTAACAAACAATTTAAGGGGGAGAGTGTGTCTATATATAGGGATTAAGATTGGATGCGTCACTGTGTAATATTTTGGTGTACCCGGGTGATTGTGGTTGTTTTCGTGTGAAGGTTATACCCATAAGGACGGGCGGGCGGGATACATTACCCTCCTGTGAGTCACTGCACTCCCTGACACACACACACACACACACACACACACACAAACACACACACACACACACACACACACACACACACACACACACACACACACACACAAACACACACACACACACACACCAGCTCTATCTAGCCTTCCTCCGCTAACAATTTCATTACACCGACTGAAAGATTGCACACCAGCCGTATCATGATGGAGCCATTCCTGCAGACGGGTTATTGTTATTCGTCATTTCACATCTCTGCTTTGAAAAGCTGCCGTGGATGAGATGTAAATAGGCGACCGTTCTAATGTGACCTCATCCTGAGCGTCCTTGCCCCCACGCTGTCCTCTCCTTGACGCCGTGTCGCCGCTGTTATCCATGTTGTGTTTGTTGTCAGGGCTCCACCTGTTCTCTCCAGGGCACGTATGCACGGCTCAGTCACATACCAGCGTCACCGGACGGGTGAAAGACGCATTTGGTGACAATTTTGGAACCTTAATGCAAAAGCTTGTAGTGTAGTTTAAATAGTAGGGGAGGGCAGGGACAGGTGTAACGCTTTGACTTCCTCCAATCAGAAACAAGCTGCACAGGCTGAGTTAGATCGTCTCCTTGCGTACGACAGTTAGAACTCCCAGAGGAAGTGTTTATCTGATACAATACAGAAATCAAAGGTCTTATTATTGGAATCAGAGTTTTGCTAGCTAATCTTAGCTAGCAGTCAGGCTAGTGCACATGAGACTGTCGCTACTGAGACGCCACAAAGCCTCACAAGTACTTTTATTTATGTTTTTAAAAAGGCCGAACACAAAGTCAGATGTTCATATTCAAATGAGGCGGATGTTTCAAATAATGAAGTAAAAATATGTACAAAAGTAAAACCAGTTAGAAAATAGCTGTAATATAAAAAGTAGCTGTTTGAGTCAAAACTATGATTTTAATCATATTTATTAATTCAACAAAAAGAACAGTACATTCTACTTTCTAATTTAACTTGTTCCTCTTTTATTTATTTGTTTTAAAAAACAATAATAATGTGAATAATTAATAATCCTTTCATTTTCATTGATTGGTTGATTGGTTCTGTTTATTTTAGACACGTGTCAGACGTTCTGCAGGCAGCAAAAGGGTGAATTTGACTAATAACTCGGCTCCTCTGCTGATCGGTGAACATACGTGGAGCGGGTCGTCCTCGGTGTGAGGCAGCAGACTTTATATTGTCCTCAATGCATTTAAACAACAGAATCCAAGTATGTCACATTGCTGTGTTGTTTGCAGAGGCAGCACCAGGTTAGAAAACACAAATAGAAGGTGCAACAAGGTTAATGAATGTCTGTGCTGCATATATGGACGCGTCCTAACAGCCCCGGCTCTCCGCCTGTCTCTCTCATGCAGTCATTCCTCCTGCAACACTCTCTCTGGATGTTGCATCCAACCTCAGGGTGCTAAAGACGATACAGGCGGTGTGTTACAGAGATCGACTATAGATTATCAAATGGGTGCAAATAGACGCCCTGAACGATGCGGCGTCGATGACTCCGACACATCTGCAGGAGCGGTGAGAAGAACGAAAAAGGCAACCCAGTGGAAAAGTCCAAGCTGTCGTAACATGTTAGGTGTAAGATGCAGGATCTGCACTTTAATGGAGGCAACAACAACCACCGCCGTCTCCCTGTATCATAATGGGTTCCAAGCAGTGAACCATCATTAAATCAGCCCTGGGAGGGAGACAGCTAGTGCACTCATTCCCAGCGATAAGTCATCCTCCAGCCTGCATGTCCGTCATCCCTTCATCTGTCGTGTGCCTCGCTGCCCCCCTCCTCACTTTGTCACCATCTCTTCCCTCCATCTGCGAAGGGAAGAGGTTGGTAATTTCGTCAGCGCAGGCTGGACAGTCAGTGTAAGTCACTCTGTCAGGGCCATTCATGGAGGTTCCTCATATCGTTGAGTCCATTACGTTAAATACTTCCTCTGTTGAATGTGCTGCCAAAACAGGCACAATCTGACTGCTGCGACGTCGCTGCTGGAGGTTTTTACTTCCACTGTAATTTAAAGGTTATTTGTATACGTATGCGTCGGTGCTACATGCTAGTATTTGTAGCCGCGTGTTTTCGACGTGTGTTTGTTCAATCGTTTGCTTACACATAATAATTGCAACTTGCAGTGTTTAGGGTGAAATTGCAGGATACGGCGGGAAGGTCATGCAGAGCAGCTGAGTGCTCGTTCACAGCGAGCGATTAGAAACGAGCCCCGGTGGCCGAAGAGGCGGGTGAACATTTACACATCTGGATCAACTCACTGAGGCTGATGTTTGTCACCGCAGCACGTTCTCTACGTTCCAGATTAACCCCGTTCAGAAGAAAGAAAAACATCAGCTACATTATGCTGCAGCCGTCGATATTAAAGGGAAGAGTCAGCATTTTCTTTATTAATTGGCTCTCTATTAACGATGCGAGATGATGCTAACAACCCAGCTCAGTGTCCAGAGAACACGGTGAGAAGGTCTCCTTCCAATCACCTGCCCAGGCCCGAGGCGACGTCCTATCTAATGGCTGAGTAGTTAACGATTCAATGAAATAATGAGAACAGTAATCGGGGGGGTTTCATTCTTTTACATTCATTTTTAGATGTTTCAAGGACATTTTTGCCCCTTTGCTCTGATTCATTTCGAACCCTGCCGCCTCCCTTATTATACACTTATTGTTTCATCCTCTGTCAGACATCAAGCTAATTATCCAGACGACCTCGGAGCCCCGACTCCCGCCGCCACCTTCGGATAAGTTACCGACATGTTATTGACTTACGTTGGCAGAGGTGGTTTCGCACATCAGCCGCGGTCCGGCGTCGCGGTTTGTTCCTCGTATTTAATACAAAAAAAATACAAAAAGGGGACAACAATGTTCAAACCGCTGTGGAGAATCACCACAGCTCCCAGTGCCACATCTGGCTCATCACAGCCACCAGGGCCTCCTGCCAGATCCCAGCTCGAGCACGAGGGCTCAGGTTGAGCTAGTGGCAGCGTACCAGTCCCCCCCCCCCCCCCCCCCCCGGGGCAGCTCTGCACGCCATGAGGCTGCAGGCAGAATATATCGGTCTGCACGATGAGCATAGTATAACATATAAGTACCAGCAGGCTCTGCAGCGTTGCATTTTGTTTACTTGCTGCTTGTCTTTAGTCCCGGTTCAGGACAGATGTCGGCTCCTCTGATCTGGTAATTTAAAGTGTCTCCAGGGATCCGTCATCGTGAGCTAAAGGTGGACGCAGCCAGGTCAGTAAGTTGATCTGAACCAGGGGGGGGGAACGTGAGCCAGCTGGACCCGAGTATTGAGTTCGCTTTGGGAGACTTTAACTACATTACACATGCTTAATTCGGACTCCTCTGAAATAACAGCTGGACACGTCATTCTGTAACCAGACTGAAGGTGCTGATGTTTACTCTCCACACTGAATTAAAACCAGAGACAACTTGAGAGGCTCCGTGTCCTGACCTAGTGGTATGAAAGTAGCCTTCATCCACCTGTAATGATGAGCAGTATTGAATGCATTCATGTGAAGGAGAATTAAAGTCAAGCAATAAGACAGACGGGAGAAAATAGGACGGCATCACTTTGATCTGCAGATGAATCCCTCTGTGAGCGATGTCAGGAAATAGAGACACATTACGACAGATCAGAGGCCCAGGTGGCGTCTGCAGATTGCCTGTTTGCTCCGGTCCGGACCTCAAAGATCAACGTTTCACCGAGATAGAAAACATAAAAAAAGGCACTTCTGAGAACCAGTTTGACATTTGTGCTTGTGTGAGTGATGAGAGTTAACGTTCCTCACCGGCACCGCGAGGGGAAATAAGGGCGTTTGAAAAACGCTCAGGGCCTCGAGGCCGGTGTGGTGCAGATACAGGTGCATGAACACACACACACACACACACACACACACACACACACACGGACCGACGGATGACGTGCTGAATCATGTGTGAGTTTGAAACAGCGAGGGAGGGCGAAAGAAAGATTGAGAAGGAGAGAAGGAAACAAAGGGAGCTGGTTTGATGCTGGCGTGCGTCACCCAGCAGCAGCAGTGATTCCTGTATTATGTTCTCCTGATTGATTTCCTATTGTGCCGCCGTCTCTATTTCTATCTGTAATTACAACGTGTACGATGATGTTAGATTAAGTTGGGACAAAGGTTCTCAAATGTGATCTGTTGTTCCTTCACTGGACCCCCGCTGTGATTTATCTTCAACAAAGGCACATTGAATCTCTTAGAAAGCATGCGAGGCCTTCGTCCCGGAGAACAGCACATGACATTTACAGGAGGGTAATTAAAAGGAGCCTGGCCTCATTATCATGTTCTCTCAAATGGCATTTAGTCGCAGGACACACATTATGTGTTGGGCTGCAGGACTCTCCTCCGTGTTGGAGCACCGCCGTCGGCCGATGACTGTATTCAACTGTTCCCCGTGATGTGACGTGATTGGATGCGATGTGTGTGTGTGAGTCTGTGGATCGGTACTGTGTCATGTCCATGTGTTTGTGCATCTGGATATTTCATACCCTGTAGCCCAGAGGTTGCATATGGCAGCTTGACAGCACAACTGATCTTTTTTTTTTTTGTTGTTGACCATAGTACACATGCAGATCGCTGAAAATCAGCGTGCCAGGGTCGCATGCACGTTGTCACGGCTGCACAGCCGCTTGTTCATATATGATGTCCAAACAAGCAGTCAAGGGCCCGACCTCACTCCGAGGTTTGATGAGGACGCCGACGAGCAGCGGAGATGTTCTGCACTCGCTACTGGACGAACGCTGCGAGACATGCATGTTATTTAGCAAAACAAGGGCAGAAGCCTGGAAGTTATTTATCATGCATTTAAACAAATTTTATGAGTCTTGCTAATTGGCCATCGCAAATTACACGAAGGTCAAAGAATCCAGACTAATTTCCCCACATCTGAAGAGGAGGCATAAATACATTTAAGATGCAGAGCTCAGGCGTTTTGTAGTGTGTATGCAGATACAGTTACGTTGTAGTGTGTGTGTGTGTGTGTGTGTGTGGGGGGGGGGGGGGCATTTGAACAGCCTGTTTTATTCTTCAGACTTCACACTGCAAACTGCAGCTTGATGTTTTACCTGCCTGGAGGTTCAGTGGCTGTCGGTCCATTCAACAATGTTCTTTACTTTATCCACATACCAACGATTCACTATCAGCTGAGATGAATTCTCTTCCAGTTTTTAACAGTTGTCTCACATGTGTGACATCTCATCACCATTGTTGGGCACAAACTGAGAGTGAGAACAGAAGCAGCTGCATGGAAACTCACCCGGAGACGATCAGGCCGCTCGTGCTGCAGCTCAGACTGCTGACGGGGATCACGGTCGTCCTCTCTTATCTGCAAACACAGAGGGAGGGTTAGCAACCAGCAAGGTCACGGCTGCAGGACACAAGCTGATCATGATGAGCAGCAGGTTGAAATACATGTAGGACTTTGTGGAAATGAGTCGAATACTGAACAAAGACAGGATGAAGTCGGCGGTGTTCATGTTGAAACTCTGAGAGGTTGATCACTCTCAAATGTTCCCGTCCTCCCAGACAACGAAGCAATCACAGCCGAATGGGAGAAGCACTCAGACAGAGAGGAGAGAATCCTAAACTCTCTATTTTCAAGCATTCAGTCATTCTCTTTTTGCATCTCCATCTCCCTGTGAACAACCATTAAGTGATTCAGTCACTGTAATAAAAGAGAAGGCGCCTCCAGCCGGCGGCCTTTCGCAGACCTGAGTGAACAACCGTTTGAATGCCACTTCTTCCTCAATGCACGTCGGCTGGAAGCGATGAGGGCCATCGAGTCCCAGAGCATCAGGGTGGAGGCAGCTTGTTACATGGACATACTCCAAGTTAGCTACTGTTTGCTAACCCCAAAGAAAAAACAAAGCGCAGAGGATGAGGAGTTCAGAATGAATCACATGCTCATCAATGTATGTTGGTACGAAGATGATCAGACAATCACCCTGTGTTGAATATCTGTTCATTAAACATGGTCAGATCTACCATGATTGTATATATATATGCTGGTAGAGAGACAGGTAGGTATCCAGTCTTGGTAGCTGCACCAGTGTCTTCAGCTGTTCAGGGGTCAGAGGTCAGAAATCAGGACACCTGCACAGATGGGGACAGAGGGAGCGTCTCATGCAGGTAAAACTGGTGCAGGAAGCAGCTGGTTGGTGATGTGGATCAAAATAGACCCACGACTGTCTGGACCCACCGCAGCAGTGAAATCAGCTGGGAAACACACACATTCCTCTAATGTGAGTGTAAATAAGATGGCGTTGAGTAGCTGTGGTCAGCAAGGATGGTGGGTTTTATTAGATCAGATGACTAGCTGATGTTATGTTAACCAGTTGGTTAATGTAAGACACATTAATACGGAGGACACACACGCCTGCACCGGTGACCAGCAGGCGGTGACCAGCGGGCGGTGACCAGCGGTGACCAGCAGGCGGTGACCAGCAGGCGGTGACCAGCGGGCGGTGACCAGCAGTGACCAGCAGTGACCAGCAGGCGGTGACCAGCAGGCGGTGACCAGCGGGCGGTGACCAGCTGACCAGCAGGCGGTGACCAGCGGTGACCAGCAGGCAGGCGGTGACCAGCAGGCGGTGACCAGCAGGCGGTGACCAGCAGGCGGTGACCAGCAGGCGGTGACCAGCAGGCGGTGACCAGCGGGCGGTGACCAGCTGACCAGCAGGCGGTGACCAGCAGGCGGTGACCAGCGGGCGGTGACCAGCGGGAACGCTCTGTGTTCAACCTCTTTACTGAGGTCCTGATAATTGTTTTTCCTGTTGCAGCTTTCACATCCGTCTCAGAGGCATCACATTAATGACTCAAACCATTTTGAAAAGACAAATTGAAAGCTAAAGTGGGAGTGAAAAACAAAAGAGTGTTAGAAAAGCCCAGCAGAGGCTGTCAGAGACCTTCATTATGAGCATGAAGAGACAGTAATGTCCTGACACACTGGGAGCCACCAGAGTTCTGAAACACTCAGTTCAAAGCTAATGGATCTGGTAACAATGGGAAGGTCTCACATAATGAAAAACATTAACACGAAGCAGGAAGAACCGATTAAAGGACATCACAAACAACAGAGCTCAATCAAATACAAATCACAGACCAGGTGCAAGAATAAAACATTTTAAGTTCTGCTCACCACTAATATTATAATATATAATATATTCCTGACAGCAACGCTAAATGGACACAACAACCTTCATGGAGGTTTCAAACACTGACCGCAGCACCACAGGTTACCACGGTGACCCCACAGCCCTGCAGACTGACACCACTGTTTCTATATACCGCAGGTACAACACAGCCTTTCTTTATCTGCTCTTCATCCCAGCTCCTCATCCTGCCAGCACCCTTCAGAGGGACGTGCTGCAGCCTCGCCTCGGTCAAAGCACTGGCCTGAATGTGTTTCGGTGTTTGCGTCAATAGAGCAGACAATCTCCTTATAGCAGCCCAAGATGAGACCGACTTCCGTCTGTCTCCAAACGGAAGCTGCTGAGGCCAATTTATTTCAGTTGTTTAAATATTGTTCAGTTCTGGATCCTCGTCAACGGTCATGACAGCGATCAACGATGGAATCAGCTTTGTTCAAAGGAACTCGACACACTTTCAATGTCTTCGGAATAATCTCATCTTTCTATCCAAGTCTTCTCTTAGCCTGAAGATGAGATAAGATAAGATAAGATAAGATAAGATAAGATAAGATAAGATAAGATAAACCTTTATTCGTCCCACCACGGGGACATTTACAGCATCACAGCAGCAGAGTGGACAGTGAACACAGTAAAGATCATTTATAAATAACAACAAATGTATAAGTCCACATGTCTGGATGAACCATCAGAATAAGAACTAATCAGTAAGTGATATGTCCAACTGATATGATCAATAAGCTACAGAGAAGCTGCAGTGTTGAGGTATATTGTGATAATGAGATACATAAGCACATTATAACAATAAAACAGAGAGATATTCAAATAACTACACTCAAGTTAACTCTATTATTAAAGTGCTCTGTGGTCGAGTCGTTCTGGCCTCTCGTGGCTCCGGGGGTTCCAGTTTCTGATCTCGTGGTATTTACGTTCTCAGTTATCCACCACGTTTACACGAAGGAGCCAGATGACCTCCAGATGTGATCAACACATTTACACCTTGTATTATCAATCATTGCTCTGATCCGCCTTGATACAGATGATATTTGAACAGCAGGTGTGGACGTGGACGCAGGACGGAGCTGCTGGATGGTCTTTAAGAGTTCTCTGAAGGACCTCTGCTCTGTGTTGGTCCTCTCAGCCTCCCGTACTCCAACAATCTGTTTTACAACTCCAAACCGAAAGGCCTTAAAGACATCTTGTGTACGGACATAAACGAAGACATGATGATAATCTCCGGTGATTTGGAATGTGTTGAAGAATGTTCTGGCTCTGCTTCAATAAGCCCCTGAGCGACTAACAGGATCTTTATGTTGTTTTCTCTTCTGTCGGCTCTGATCGGCGCTGTCAGCTGTCACACGTCTACCTCTGCACGCGGAGGAGGCGTGAGAGCTTCACACACCGAGTGTTGTATCTCCAACCAGAGCTGTGGTGGTTAACCTTCCTCCTGTCTGTTCCTGGGACCTAAAGATTAAATCAGTTCCGTCTTCCATCATTGTTCATGTCAAACGTCCTCACCAATTAGTCAGCTGACCCCTTCAAACACACCTGACAGGTAATATATCAGCTGACTCCCTCCCTTGTTCCTCCTCTGTCCTCCAGCCAGGTGCTGTGTGTGAATCATCTCAGTGATCCGTTCTTGTATCTTCAGATTCTGGTTGCTCTGCCTTGTATTGACGGAGTCGACCAGCTCAGCCCCCAGCAGAGGGCTCAGATCTGGTTGTACATTCCTCAGATGGTGCAGCTCCAGTCGTCTGTCCATGTGCTTTAAATCACAGGTCTGTGTAATAACAAGCTGCGAGTGCTGAGGGACGACGTCAGAGTGATAAACACAGTGAACACGGCTGTAATGAGCAGCTCAGACGTTACAGTTAGAAATGTTTTACCGACAGTAAAACAAGAACCGGCAGCTTGGAGAGGAGATAACTGTCAATTTAACAGAAGACCAAAGTACTTTATGCAGAGGGAATTGGAAAAGGAAAAGAAATCTTACATAACAAGAACACAGGAGCAGTGGAGAACAACTGGAGACCAACTGGAGACCAACTGGAGACCAACAGAACCACTGCGAAGGAGGCCGAGGCTCATACACTCCTCCTGTTTCCTCCTGTTTCCACTTTATACAACAACCATCATTCTGACCACGTCCCTCTAATTTCAGATGTAGTTTCAGTCAGCAGGGCGACATGTCGTCTCACTGATGTTACTGTTGGGTTGGAACTTAGTACAGATGGACAAGACTGGACCTGTGTATGTGTTTAGTGTTTATTAGCATCTAGGATCATGTTTGAATCCTGATGTCAGGATGTAGACGTGAGCAGTGCACCGCTCTGATAAGGTACTGTACAGGTACTATACAGGTACTGCACAGGTACTGTACATGGTCAGGTACTGTACAGGTACTGTACATGGTCAGGTACTGTACAGGTACTGCACCTGGTCAGGTACTGTACAGGTACTGTACATGGTCAGGTACTGTACATGGTCAGGTACTGTACATGGTCAGGTACTGTACATGGTCAGGTACTGTACAGGTACTGTACATGGTCAGGTACTGTACATGGTCAGGTACTGTACATGGTCAGGTACTGTACATGGTCAGGTACTGTACAACCCAGATTTATACTGCGCTGTCACAGGTCACACGTCAACACTATGTCATCCTGCTTCCCTCCAGTTCCACTGGATAACAACTAATATATTGAAGACCATCAAATCGATACAACACAACTTCAGAAACATCTTCCTCCCTTTGACAATGATTGCATGTAATCATACAAATCCAATTAAAACACAATTAAAAGTCAT
>CAAKHC010007546.1:54850-67659 GCA_901007825.1 Macroramphosus scolopax | reverse complement strand
ATATCCAACTCTCACACATGCACAGGGGTTGCCAGCCGTCACATGCAACACATGTTCATTCCGTAATTTGAGACTAAACGTTTCGCTCCGTATTGAACTGTTACAGCTTGTTCAAAGTTTTACTATGAGATATACTATATACTATCGAACTTTGCCGAGGTCGAGTATTGCAGTGCCTTGCATGTAGGCCTGCTGTTCACGAGACATACGTCTGTCCTAACTCAGGCTGGCGGTCGAATCTGGACAACAGCTCTCTAAAAGACGGCTTTTCAACCCAGTGGTTCGACATCAGCTTCACCACGACCCAAACAGAGATCGTAGCAGTTAGTTACGATGAAAGTAATAATAGATAGATATTTTTACTATAAAAGAAATTTTGTAGTACTGATTTTATGAACTTTCTCAAAGGCTGAACACGGATTCCTGTTTGTGTGTTTGCTTGATTAATACAAGAGCGATAGATTCACGTCTGGAAGCCTTTGAAGTTTCCTATGTATGATTATGTAAGTACAGGACATTCCTCAACCCAGTTTGTGCTGTATCTTTAGGTACAGTAAGTCTACGACTGAAGGGTAATGCAGAGGAAGCCCCGCCCTTTTTTTATTTTTAGGAAGTTGGAAATCCTAACACACACACACACACACACACAAACACACACACACACACACACACACATACTACTAAAGCAATTATGAAACATTGCCATTGTCGAGCAACTTGGTCTCCCGATGACCATCACTGTTCTTAAAATTCTCAATGAGTTTCGTCGTCTGCAGCTCTATGAAATGATACACATTAAAGAACATGTTCATTTTTAATCTGTGTAAAATGAAAAAAACTAAGAAGTTGCGATTTTCAGAGTAACAGCATCCGTGTGAAATGTGTGTGTGTGTGTGTGTGTGTGTGTGTCTTTCTCCAGCCTTTTCTCTCTTTACTGAATTATTAAATTGCTGCTTTGCCGTTAAATGAGTCTGTGTAAACAAGGATAATCTGTGTGAAAAGCGCTCCGGCAGTAATTGAATGTACTGTTTGACAAAACTGTTTAAACGTGTTCTATAAAACTCACTTAGCAAGTGAAACGATATCAAGTGACTGTTTCTGACACTTGCTTTTTTCTCCGGTTTTTCTTAATTACTTTAATGACTTAATACTGCAATTTTTGTCATTTGCCAAATACTTTGCTGTAAGACGTTGAGAGTGGGTTCCCAACGAGGCAGAATGCAAGATACATGAGCAAAGGGGGGGACGGACTCCTGGAGTGTGTTTATGATGACCATCGTGGTTTTGGAGACATAACAGGAGAACATGTCCTCCTCCATGCACCAAATGTACGACCTCTTTCTGATCAGTTACTGTAACATCTGCCAGAGTAAATCTGATATGAGCCTAATTAAATATATCATTTACCAAGCTTTTGTCAAAATCCAATTTTGGGTGTCTGTGATGCTGCATGTGACTCATGTCAGAGGACCATGGATCACCTTCCAAGAGGTTCTATGTCTTCCTAAAGATGATACAATGCATGAATGAGATGAACTGATCCACCAATATTTTCCTTTAAACTTGACATTAGCTGAGATATCAGATGTGACAAAGTAGACAATAGACATGGAAGCAGGGAGCTTTGTTCCCAAATGCATCCGTTTGCTTCCTCCAACGCTGCAGCTGATGCTCATCAATAATGCTATAAAAGAAAAAAACAAACTTTTTCATGGCTGCCTGACTTTTAGCAGGTCTGTGTGTTTGTGTGTTGCCATTATTGTTTTTTTACCAACTGGGAAAAATAAGGCAAGGAGAATTATTAATTGTTTTTTGACAAGTCAAATGCTGCAGTACCTACTACTTATGGGAATATACAGTACTGTGGGAAAAGTACCAACAATGTGACAGCTGAACAACTCTGTACTATAAGGTTGTTATAGCACAGAGCGTCCATGATCGACTGAAGCTACTAATCCGACCACAGGGCTGCTGCACATATATATATTTTAAACAACATAGTACTGTGGTAAATAACATCATTAAATGTTTAACATTATTAAAACAAATACCCTGTTGTACCAGAGACAATAGAGGCAGCAGTACAACTTGGTGATGTTTTCATTAATTATTCAAACAAATAAGTCAAATCTATGTGTATCCATTAACCTGTAGCTAAAACGAATTATCTACACAATTCCGCTGATAACGTGTCTGGAAAAACATTTAAACAGCAGGAGTATCCGTCTGGTATTTGGTGGAAATGATTGGAAGGAATGATCAAGTGTCAAGTACTGAGTGAGGACAGTCGTCTCTGGCAGCCTTGTTATAATTGTCCTCGTTAAAATCTGTTGACTAGAAGTGCTTGTTTTCGACACCGACCGGCTCGGATTGTTATTATCAGTGTCTGACAACATAATAAAAGGGATCCCTAACAGAGATGGACCCTTTTGTTTACATTTCACTTCTTCCGTCTCTTTTGTAACGACCCTTTCACTGGTGTTTTGTTTGGATAGCAGGCGGAGGGCAAATGTGTACAGGGTCTCAGTGAATAACCACCTTCATTCTTCATTGCCAGCAAGTGTCTCTAAGACAACTCCTAATTCATGGGATATGTTTTTAAGTGTGTGTTTATGTTGTTATCTTAAAGAGGGCCGGGTCAACACAATAGCTTTAGCAAATAGAATTACCGCCACTCGTCTGCAGCAGGAGGATTAATTCTTCTATTTGACTGACAGTAGAAATACAGGTACTGTACAGTGTTTACATCTATATAACAGCTAGCCAGAACTTCAGTACGTCTCTGTCCTCCTAAGTTACACCATGAAAGCTTCGCCCAAGCATGGCGTCTCATTTTGCTGTTAGTTTTGAGGGACGTACAAGACATAATTCAATCTGGCCCTTTCACATATATTTATTCTTCTATCACATGCATATATTCTCACTTAGACTTAACGATGCTTTTCAAAGTCAGCTTGTTTTCCCAGTTTTTCATTTTGAGAGTTCAACATTTTCTTATCAATGTCGTACAATGTATTGAACTAATGCAAAGAGTTTCTACTGACTCGTTTGTTCATGAGAGGCTGCATGGAGAACTTCGTGATCACACATCTGGATTTCTGTCAATCTCAAGATTTATTGAAGATTCAAGAAATAGAGAGGCAGTCATTACATTACAGTCATTGTTTGGATGTCTTCATTATTTGCTGACTGCTTATGAAGCCAGACAAAGAACTCGGTCTGAAAACAGTTATTTCCTGTTGCCCCCACATGTCATGACTGGAGATGAAGACAGACCTCGATTCAGCATTTCAGAGGAGCAGATTTCTCCTTTAGGGTGCCTTGGAATGAATTGGCAAAGAATTGCAACATGCTTACTGTCCGACTCCCTACAGGCACAGACAGCGGCTTGGCATCAGCCTCTGACATGCAACACTTCTTCAGTCCACCACACGTGCAGGTGAACCATATGTACATGGGAGCTTGAGGTCAGTCACTATCAGTGACATTACAATGGATCCGTTGGAAGATGATTGTAATCATGGTATTGAATGTTTTTGCAACCTTGTGAATTTCCTTGAAGAGGGGCGTTCCTGAAACCAGAGCCTTGGATCACAATAGAGAAAACAGAGCGATGCTTCCCAACGACACAGCTCGATGGTCTCGGGAGGAGGTCGACATCTTTGTTATACCAATCGTAATATTGGGTTTGGCCCTAAAAAACAAAGCAGACATTATATTTAATATGCATTCATCTTTAATAACAATGACAATAACACAGCCCATATAGGTTTCTGATGTTACACAGGGCTGAACCATGTTACGATGGTATGTAGTCGTGGTCTATGTTGCATTAAACAACAAGTTCTGACAATATTGTCATACTGAGAGTCTGCAACTGCTACTACTGAAAACTTTAGCTCCTGCTTGAGCTAGCCTCACGTTAGCTTCACAGTTTGACACAAATTAAAAGATACAGCTGAGCAAAATTGCCAAGTGGAATCACGGCCACATGAAAAAAGTCCATTGTTTTCTGTCACTTGCATAATTCTATTCTAATTGCGGTTATTACTTTTACTACGGAGATGCTTCTTGACATTAGCTTACTTACGTTACGTTACGTTATACACTGTGTTAGCGCATTGCTAAGTTAGCAAGTTCTCATGAACATTGTTCTTACCTTTTTCTTGAACGGCAGCTCCAGTTGCCGAAGTGTTCTTGGGTCTGATATCGCAAACACTGTTGCGATCCTCCCGTTTGGAAATGTGTTGTGCTAAAATCTGGGGCTTGGCCTGCTGAGGGTCGGAGGGTCGCCTTATCTCATTGTCCACCGTGCTGTGAGTAACGTTAGTTGCGGAGGAGCCGGTCACCTGCCGCTCAAGCGAAGAGGGCAAAGATGTGACAGTTTCTTGAGAGGATAGAATATTTCTTAACATCCCAAAGGCTCGCTGAAATACCCGCGTCTCATCTCCACCTTCCACGCTGATTGTGACCTGAACATGACCCGGTCGAGCTTCTCAGCCAATCCCAGCGCGGTAAATGCCCTGCCTTCCGTTTCCACTATACTCGTATATTTTCTTCATACATATATACATTTTATTCTTATATACAGTACAAAAAGGCCCATTGGTGAAAGATTGAAAATGTATGAATATGAGAGTGATTGTGTGTATGTGAGAGGGCCAGAATGAATTATGTCTTGTACGGCCCCTCATAGTTAGGGCAACTGTCACACACTCACACACTGTTGTATTCCAGCAACAACTCCCATCTATCTCCGTAGGATCCGTTCTATGGTGCTGTCAGACACTAACAACAGTCTGAGCCTGTCAGTGGCAAGAACAACCACTTTGAATTTACAGACTTTAACACAGCAAACTGCCCTTTGGGATCACATTACCACCGTTTTTGTAGTTGTAAATCAGAGTTCGCTCTCTATACTGGACAGATTACCTTAATTTCTGTCCCGAAGAATCATTGTTGGCTCGAACAACAGAGCCCAGGTTGAAAAATAACAGAATTTAACTTTATCTTCCTCCAAAGACTCTTAAGAAAACACAGCTGGCAACAAAACTGAAGCTGGTATATCAAGTAAAAACACCGAGGCGCCCCGTCTACATGATGATGTACCTGACGTATCATAACATTGTTAAAAGGCAGAGTGAAGCATTTTGGGTTCACCTACATGATGTGCTGATGCACCAAACTCACAAAAATTGGGTACATAAGTGCAATCAATTAGTCGAGAGCCTGGATTAAATCCAGCAAACAATTTGAACAACACATTGTAGACAGAGATCAACATTGCTGCATTCCAGAAAATTTGAATCAAACTATCTCTTAAGGGCTGCGCTGTGTTCAATGACTGGCTGAGATCAACCACCACACAGGATATGGACGTCATGTTGTCAGTTCTGCTGGGCGGCGCAGCAGAACATCGCATGTTTTGGCAATTCCGTTCTTTGATCATCTTAGCACAGTGTGCAAACTGGAGTTCAAAATAAAACCACGGCTCTTTAAGAGTGTTTCATGTTGCCCATGATCTTACATTTAAAGTAGCACAAGAGAGGAGAGTTAAAATACAGCAATTGGAATGGAAATCCTTAAAATCTTATGTGTTTGTGGCATGAAGTTGTTCTCCCAAAACATTGTCAAATTTTAGCAGTAATTTCAGTTTGTCGCATAAATAAAAAGCTTTACTCGAATAATTATACAGTAGCATGAAAAATGTAATCTGAGTGACGACGAAAATAAAAACTGAGCTTCTGCTCTCACATGTAACGCTTTTTACAATAATTTCACTTTATCGATTCACATACGCACCAACAGGCACATGAAAGCACACAAGACAAGCAGTGTGTCTGCACATACAAAGCCAGACAGACACACTCTGGTGCAGGCTGGCACTTGACTCATCTTTGCCCGTCTCGCGCCTTCGCTCCACCAACACAATAATGTCACATTTTGGTGTGGCACTTGAGCTAGGAGACAGACACGGCTGTGTTATAAACAACTGGCTGCAGCTCATTCTGTTTTTGTTTGTGTGAGCTGCAGATCAGTGCTCAGAGTGGTTTGTGTGTGCGTGTGCTTGTGCGTGTGTATTCAGGTTAAGGCTGAGCCATCAGTGGCAGACAAGCCCCGTCAAGTCTCCCTCCCCTGTCGAATAGACAACTATCGCCTCAGGAGGTGAGAAGCTGCTAATTGGCAAAGGGCGAAACATACACAAGTAAGAACAAAGAGATGGACAGGAATACCGACAGACAGATGGACACACACGTTTGGCTCTGAGAGGCCGTTATACAGCGAGCCGTGAGAAGCATACATACAACCTGATAGACTGGAAAACGGCTAATAATACACAGTCTGCTTTCTGACGTTCTCCTCAACTTTCCCATGCTGACACCGTGGTTTTTGTTCAATTATATAGCGATATATATCAATCCTTTACAGACATATCGTATCAGCATATATGCTGGCTGAAAGGGCGGGGCATGGTATGACCAAAATCTTGTTTCCTAAAATAGATCATTCCATACCCAGAAAACAGAACAACACATTTTTGGTATATTACATGGCAGTGAAGGAGGTTTGTGGAGTTTTGTAAGTGTTATGGGGACCGGCATACTTTGCATAATTACATGATAAACAATGTTTTTTTTCTGGTCCGTGTCAGACTTTTCATCCCCAAACTATACACATGCAACAGGAGTAACCCCTCTTATAAGCAATCTCAAATAGTATGAAACCCTGACAAGGAAGTCAAGAGATGTGACACAAGCAGCCACACACACCCCGCACTAAATAGATGTGTCAAAATCAGCACTAGATAGGGAGATTTTCGTAATGAGCCTGGAAACAGGAGTTGATGACAGATTGTGTGTTTTGTCTGTGTGTGTATGTGTTTGTGTGGGGGGGGGGGTCTCTCAGTCTTCAAGTCTGCACAAACCAAGGAAGGTGGCTGATAAAAAGGTCACGACCATCTTGTAGATGGAGCTTAAAGATAGACTGTAAGTGTTACTTTAAAACAGGCATTTTTTTTGTTTAAAAATGAGACATGAGAAAATATCTGCAAAATGCAAACAGATTTTTGTGATAACCAGTGCTGGTTGGCTGGCTGAATATTTTGCACAGTGCCCAGTTCAAAAATAACTTTTATTTTAGAACAGTCCATCCATACAAAATGTGTAAATATTGTTCAATCCAAATCATCTTCCTACTCTTTAAGGCTTTCTGTTTGCATTGGATTTCACATACGGACATGTTTAATTGTCCCACTGTGATTCTAACTCCACCCAACAATGTTTCAGACTAATGTACAAACACGTCTGTATTAACATCCCCGAAGAGGCTTCTTGGTGACACGACCTCATCCTCATCATCGCCATCATCAAAAGCACCGCGTGTCTCATTAGCATAAAAAGTTGAGCAGCCCCTTCCCTAAAATATGAGTGACAGCTGAGGATGTAAGATTTCCTGTTAGCTTGTCCATCAGATCCTGACAGCAACACAGCTAACGACCCACAGCCGGACATACGGTCTCTTCTGAGGTCATTGATCTGGAATAACCGAGGTCACAGACAGCGGGAGAGGCAGCAGCACCCTATAGGGACGGAGCCGTAGCGGACCGGTGCTATGGCCCCGCTGGATGGATGGGAGCCAGGGATAGCCTGCCTGCTGCTAACTTAGCTGGGTTAGCTTAGCCCTGTCTGGCGCAGCTTGCGTGCAACTCCGCAGAGCAACTTCCACTGTCTGGCCCAAAGTCAGACCCCAAACCGGACAGCCTGGCTAACGTTTAGCCACACCAGCTAGTACAAGCATAAAATTCCTCTGGCCACCAACAACTATTGCATTATGCATTAAAAAAAATATTTTTTTTACAGAAATAAGAAAATATAGCAGGCTTCCTACCTGTAAATGCAGTCCCTTACGCCCTAAGTCGCCGGGTCTGTCTGTTTAAAGTCTGTGATGTTGTGTTGCTAGACGTCAAGTCCAACTGCACTACAGTGGTTCCTAGTCCGGGAAGCAAAATAAAGCCCAGCTGCACTACTATACACTACAAGCTGCTGACAGACACGCTGATGAAGCGTTGGCGACCCCTGCAGGACATGTGCGGTACTGCAGTCTAGGAATCAGAATAGTGTTTATTGCCAAGTAAAGATTTCACAATATGAAGAATTTGTTTGGTAAATTGGTGCCAACAATCAACATAAAGACAGGAAGAGCATAAATAAAGAGCAGCATGTTGTGTAAAATTCAAGTACTGATAAGCATACCAGTACTAATAAAAAGTCAAGTACTTAGGTATACAGAAAAAGTGAATGATAAAGACAAAACTAAAATGTACAGTAGATTGGCTTGGATATACAAGTATTATTTTACAATGCTGACTTATGGGGTATGTGCAAACAGAGTTATAGTGCAAATAGTCAAAGGATGAGCGTTAATGTAACGCATAACATCAATGTACAGGGAGGAGTCCGAGGTCTTGTTGATGAGACCGGTAGCAGAGGGAAGAAACTGTTCTTGTGGCGTGATGTTTTGGTCCTGATGGACCACAGAGTCCTGCCAGAGGGGGGTGATTCAAACAGTTTGTGTCAGGGCTGGGAGGGGTCGGCCACAATCCTAACTGCACACCTCAGATTTCTGGAGGTGTACAAGTACTGGAGAGACGGTAGATTGCAGCCAATTACTCTCTCGGCAGAGCGAATGATACGCTGCAGCCTGCTTTTGTCCTTGGCAGTTGCTGTAGTGTACCAGATGGTGTTGGAGGAGGTGAGGATGGAATCAATGATGGCGTTGTAGAACTGCACCATCATCGACACCGGCAGGTTATACTTCCTCAGCTGCCGTAGGAAGCACATCCTCTGATGGGCTTTTTTGGTGGGGAGCTGATCAGAAATCCTTTATTCGTCCCACAACGGGGAAATTTACGTCTGTTCAGTTCCAATTTGAGGTCCTGTTCTGGGAGGTGATGGTACCCAGGAAGCGTAAAGACTCTACAGTGGCCAATGGGGAGTATTTCAGGGTGATGGAGGCTGTGTTCTTCCTAAAGTCCACAACCATCTCCTCTGTCTTTATGGAGTTGAACTCCAGGTTGTTGAGGCCGCACCAGGATACCAAACTTCATATTTATTTATTGATACATGGAATCCTGCATGGCATCAAAATTAACCCATGACTTCACTGTATCTGTTGGTGGATACTAACCTTTCCTAAAGAGGTTGTGATTAGATCAGCGTTTGGAGGGATCTGGAAATCAGAATATTGTAAAATCAAGGAGAAACTTCATGTTAACACATTCAATTTTCAGAGCTAGATCATGTGTCACCCATATTTCTTTCAGAGACCATCCATCTCCAATAAATACCCATTAGACAACAATACGACTCGAAAGGAATAAAAGGAGGTCCAGCTATTTATCATTAAACTTTATTTTACGTGGTTACATACAACTAGAACAATATATTATAGGATATTCTATCTAAAAAATGATGTGCAAATTGTAAATCAAAATGCGTCAGGATAGTTGTCACTGCATGTTGTGGGCGTGTGACAATATACTTCCTTTATACTACAACTTGCTCTACAAGCTGGAAAAAAAAATGCACACTAGCGTTTCCAAAAGAGTTTAGAGTCAATTAAATTGTCACAATATGTGGCATCTAAGAAGTTTAACAATACATGTTTAAGTTTATGAACTGTGCAATTCCACTTCCAAAACTGATTATGGATGTGCATTCAATACCTCCAAAGCATCTCTGGTCATTTGGTCCAGAGCTTGAGAAGGAAATGCGGAGATCATTTTCTGTTACCGGGAACACAGATTAACACGGTTTTGTCATGGTAACCTAACTAAGCAGGCCTGGCAAGCTGCCAAACAAAAACCCCACCAGAGAAAGCTCTTTTGCCTTGTAATAATCATTAACCAACCTAATGTTGCTGTGAGCTGCGCTGATCATGACTGAATTAAGTACATCTGGACAGTCTGGAACGAGTTGAGAGGTTGCTGGTAAGACAACACATGGCACTGACGAAGGCCACTGTGCATATGGGCTTTGAATGATGAGGATTTCCATAGAAACAACACAAGCAGGGAAGATTATTGAAATGGAAATGTACAGACGTGGATTTGTAAATTACAAATATAACTAAATCCTGAAAAAATTGATTTGTTACAACCAGTTACCAGAAAATACTAAACCAGGAGAATAAGATGTCCAGGTTCCCCTTTTCAGATTTGTACAATGTTACATGGCAAAATAAACAACAATGTACAGCTTTTCTAAAACCAAAATAAATCCCAAGGCACTTGTGTGGTGGTACTGCTGCTGTATGACAGGGCGTGCCTTGTGACCTGACTCGGAGATGAGGAAAATCAGACCAAATCAAGCCAGATCTGTAATCAAGTGATCACCAGGGCTCTGAAATGCCAGAGAGGTCCAGACTAATTGCGTATTCCTCAACAAATTATTCAGATTTAGGCACGAAAAGGCACAATCGTTTACAATGGTCCAGCTTGGATCACCAAGTGTTAGCCAGGGTGGATGAAGAGAGGCAGATTGGTGTAGGTTGACTATGCACATTCTCTATTGATCTGTAGTCAATCAGTCCACATTGTTTGACCAAAATACAAAAAGGACAGTTTTAAGACCTGGGTTGTTCCTGCTCTCATCTATCCCATGTTGAGTAGTGGCATCCATAGAGAAGACAGCAGGTGGTGGAGCCCGGTAGATGGGGCATTCATGGCAACGCCTCACCGGTCAGATGTATAGCAAGACTTCCACTTGTTTCTGACTGGATGAGCAACAAGCCGGCGTGTCTGCCTGCCTCCGTGGGCTTGAACTGGACAGGAAGTTTCAGATAGTGCTGTGAACTAATGGGCATAAAAGAGGAACATCTAATTAATGAAATTAGCAAAAAATGTTTATAGAAAAAAAAATTAATGACCTCTGCATTTGACTAAATGAAGCATGATGTAATCACAACCAAAGGCTGTAAAAATAAAAAAAATAAAAAAACAGCTTCTCGGTCATAAAAGTGCAAAATGCCTTAAATCTGCATTCTCTTTAATGACCAGCAGGGGGCAACTCCACTCCGTTTCGACTCCACTCCACTCTATAATAAAGCCTGATGTTCATTAAGTAAATTACTGACTCACTTAAAGTAAAATAAACAGTAAATCAGGGAATTATTTAGGGCTTGGCTACTTTGTGATTGACAAATCACGACCACAGTGACCCATCTGCGTCTCAGTCAGATCCACAACTAACTCCTCTCCACTCATCCAAATATGGTTAATCTCTTGTTACCAGCCAAGATACTGATGGCCAAAATACCAAACTCAAGACTTCTACATGGGAGTTCATGAGTCTGCATGACGGAGTCCAGAAGCTTTAACAGAAGTAGACATTTGGAAACAGAAGATCGCTGCCTCTTTGCCATGCTGTCATTACAGACAGGCGCCTCATAAGGCATCACTTTCGAGTGGGAGTATCTTCTAAAAACGATTTCCTCGCATCCTCTATAAAAAAAGTAATTGAAAGTTGATGAGATATTTGTGTTTTGTGAAACCCTGCTGCGGGGAAGTCAGAAGTGAAAAATGTCGCAAATCTGTTGGGGATAATGACCATTTGACTCACCTCAGGGAATATTTGGAATGCTTGATGCGGAAGGGCTCCCTAGGGTTTACAAACCTCAGCTGCAAGTCAATTAGAGAAGCCACACATCAAATCCATGCAAAGCACAAAAGCAGTTGTCAGGGGTTACTGCATTCATAATCCAGTACAAATAAGTCATGCATTGCTATGAGTGGTTTGGTGTCAGCGTATCCAAATGTAGGCTCATATACGCATTAATAACATCTAATGCTGGCTTTCACATGATGAAACTTTCATGCAACTGATTTGATGGTTGGAAATTGCATGAAACTATTTGCAATCAACAATAACTTATCCCAGAAATAATTCAAATAAAAAGGAGATTTTCCTATTGAGACTATTTAAAGTCATTGATGAACTCGTAAGAGTATTCAGACAAAGGAATTTCCCTTGCACGGAAAACCAGATGCAGACGAGAGAAGAGTCGCAATAATACAGACGTGACAGCGTAGCTGTCACGTCTGTATTATTAATGTATCCTTTTTGATCGTAAGCCACACGTTGTTGAGCTGACATCAATGAGTTGAAATTGTGGCTGGTTTTTAGACAAGATTTATACAGGTGAGGGCTCCACATATGTTTCAAATGACTTAAGTTTCTTGAAAGTTTCACTGTGGAGAGCCGGCCTAAGAAAGAATTTCTGCCACTCCTGCGTCAAAGATAACGAGGTCTCATCTCAAGAAGAAACTAAACTTTCTTGTATTTTGCTGCAAGTTCCTGCTGCAGAAGCCTTAATGTTTCCCTCTGTATGTCGTCATGCCTCACCTCATGCGTGTTGGACGAGTTGTTGCGGATGTTGACCTTCAGGGTGCTGGATTCGCCAATCTGTGTTGCAGGAAAGTCGTACAGATCCTGTGGAGCATACACGCCCCTCCGCACAACCTCTTCCTGGCTGAGATTTACAAATAGAGACAGTTTATATAGGAAGTATGAACATCAGAAAACACCTGCTATCTAAAGAACTTGTATAAAAGATAATACATTAGACACTGCAAGGAAATTCTTCTCATGGGAGGCTCCGTATTTAAAATGAAATAGTTGATGAAATAATGAACTCTGAATTAATTCTATACTTTATAGGGTGTCATCATACCTGGTTTTGCCAGCTGAGGCATCAGCTCTTTTCCTGCTCTTAGCGATAACCTCCGTATTTACCAGAGAACAATCTCCTTC